>PVIH01009820.1:0-79625 GCA_004025045.1 Sigmodon hispidus | reverse complement strand
GCATGGAAGACTTTATCGAGGACTTTTTCCACATTGTACGGCAGGCTGTCCCGATGTGCTGATCTCAGCCTTATGGACATATCTTGCAGCATGCCCTCCAGCTGGTGCACATCAAAGTACTTCAGGAAGCGATACAGGGACTGCTGGTTCCTGAAGAAGCTGCTTATGATGGGCAGATCTTCCCTTATGCTTTTGAGCACGATGTCAGGAATTTCAGGTGTAGCTTGTTGGCGTGTGTCATCCGCAAGCCCTCCAACATCAGGCCTCTGGCTTTCTGAGCCTCCAACCTCCTCGGAATTTTCAGGCTCCCCTTCTGACATTTCTTCTCCCTCAGGAGTCTCCACAAGTTCCAAGATGTTGCCTAATTCCTCAGGATTGTCTTTCAGTAAGTCATTCTGGAAGCCTGGAGTGTGAGCTGTCATCTTCCCAAGAAGGTGGTTGACTTCGGATAGCCCCTGAGCTCTCTCATCTGCCAGATGGCTTTCTTCTTTGTCTGCTACCACACTAGCGTGGTTTTCTTCTTCAGTATTTGATGACCTGTTGGGAACCCTGGGGTGGTTTTCTTTAGACTGCTGTGCAGTCACAGAGTTTTCATCCTCCAGTAGCTCCTCAGTGGGATGCTCATCTTGCTCTGCTTCAGAGCTATCTGCTTCCTGTGCCCCCTGTATGGCCTGGGGGTCAAATTGTACCAAAACTACAGGGTCCCCCCTGCTCTCTACAGCAGCTGCTGTTGTCTCTTGCTGCTGCCAAAGAACATTTCTTACGAGGGCAGGATCTTCTGTAGTTTCCTGTGGAGAGGAGACTTGATGTTGATTCTGGTCTTCCTCCTGTTGGCCCACTTTGGGCCCACTGATGGAAGTGTCTTCGACTTCCATTCTGCCTTTGGATGTATCAGGCTGACTATCTCTTAAGAGTGGTGCAGCACTCAAGGATTCATGCTTGCTGTGATTTCCCAGCACTGGACTCTGATATGAGATAGTAGAATAACCAAAATTAAGGGAGTATTCTATTGCTACTAATTTTATGATATATAAATTTTATATCAAAATTTATAAAAATAATGCTTAAACATTTTGTCAGGTTATTAATGTTCATATAGAAGGGAATATGATAGGATAATAGTAGATTACTGAATCTACTTTTAAAAAGCAATTACTAGTTTTAAATATTTTACATTGCATTGGATTTTTGTATAGTATCTACTCTTATTCAAAGTATTATATCCATACAGTGTATCTAACAATGCAATACAAGTTGCTAGTCCTCAAACACAATTATTACCAACTAATTAAGATATAAAAAAATGCAAGTTAGTAGTTAGACATTGCATCAAACTTAGTCATATTAGGTATGTTTTCAAGGTCAAACAGATATATTTTAAATGGACAGTTGTTTTTAAACATTTTAGAGATCTACAAATATGGCTAAGATATTTTAATAACATAGGTTCTTTTTATTTTTATGACAATGAGACATGTCTGCTCTCGGCAGCACCAGCCTACGTCAGAGAAGATGATGGACATCGAAGAAACTCCATATGGAGTTGACCTCCTTTGTGGCAAAAGTTAGCCACTGGGCAAGAAAGTGTCCTTGCTTTGACTGCTGACAGTGTGCTGTCCAAAATGGACAAGCAGGACACAAAAGAAAGAATTGCTGAACCTTGCCAGGACAATATCTCTCTGATATTCCAGTTTTTCTCCAATATCTGGCTCCAGGTTTTTATTATATACTAAATAGAATTTGTGAGATAGGACTCCCCCAGTTCTGTTCTGTGTAGTCATTCACTCCCTATGCCCTCTCTGGTCTTTTCTTTATGGGTTGTTTCCTTTGAGCTATAGATAACTGGTTCTTTTAGGCCATTTTCTCTTTTCTTTTTTTTCTTTTCTTTTTCTCCAAAGACTGCTTTTAATATAAATTCTTTGCCCTTTTAACAGCTGGCAGGAAGGGCTGGCAGAGGGCTAAGCTCTGATAAGCACTCACCGTTTCTGACTCTACAGCCTTTGATTCAGACTCACGATGTGCCAGGCCTCTACTGGATTCCTGCACGGCCCTCTCTTCTGTAATGGAGAGCTCTAGGTCTGCTTCTGAGACCTTTCCACCATTTGTTGTCGAGTCTTCTACAAAAAGATCATCTTCATCTTCATCTTCAGGGTCCACATAGCCAGCTGTTGACCGTGGCTTCTTCTGATGGCTGGCTGAACTCAACACACCCTCCTTCTTGTCTTCCTCTGAGTTAGAATTCTTAAAATCTACACCTGTTTTTCCTTCACCTCCTGTGACAATAGAGATGTAAGTATCCCCCCAGGTTGTCAATAAATCTTTATTGTCACGTTGGATGCCAGGAGGCAGAGTGGGTTCAACTTTATCCTCCTCACTCAAGTTCGGATCCTTATCTCTTGAGTATTTCTCCATGAAAGGCTTCCCAGGAACTTTCTCATCTTCAGCTGCAAAGGGTAGCAATAGTAGCTCGTCAAAGTTGTCTGCATCCTCCAATGGGTAATACTCAGCATCTGGCTCTTCACTGAAATCATCTTCTAATGAAGTGACCAGTCTAGTTGCCTCATCATCAGATACAAGTGCATCAGCGGTTGAGCCAAACTTGGTTTTCAAGTCAAGGGTCATTTCTGTTTTCAGGACTTTGTAAGTATCTATCTTCTCCGGCTCCACTGAGACGGGAGAACTATTGCTGGTTTTATTTTCACTTCCCAGCACATTTAATTTATCGTGCAGCATTTCTTCAGATATGTCCAGTGACGACTGCACTCCCTGAGTAGTATCCGCTGCACTATTGGCATGATGGAGGCTCTCCTGAGCTGAGGACTGTTCCTGCAGGTCCTCGGTGCTCTCTAAGAATGCACCTTCTTGTTCCCCTGAGTCAGCTTTGTTTGGCTCAGGCTCAGATATAGGGTCAAATTCAGCCTTCTGAGACCCTTCTCTATGCTGAGAAACTTCTTCAGCTTTCTCAGACTCTTCAGATCCAGAGTTATCCAGTTCCAAAGACCCTAAAAGTTCTTCTACATTATAATTATCAAAATCATCTCTCCCTCCCTCAAAACAGACAAAATCTGTCTCCTGTATAAAAAAAAAAACAAAAAATATTAGTGTCTCAACAATCAGTTGTCCCAAGTGCACTCTTGTACCAGTGACAGAGATAACTCCAAGCTTGTGCCTGGCTCTAGGATGACTTTGAACCAGTGTCGGGCCAGTATGGAGATACTGTGCTGGTCGGAGGCCTCTTTCATGCTCCCTTCCTCAGGAGAAGAATGACTCTTGGCCCCATTTCTGGTTTCTGTTTGGAAAATAATCTGTTCCCCCATGCTGTCAGTTTTATGGGGACAGTTGGAAGCTCCCAGTTGGCTGGCTCTGGTTAGGTAAAATCTGTCTTATTCTACATTGCAATTATTTTTGCATTTTTCATAAACTGTGTCATGTTCTCTAAAAAGCATAGTGAGTAAACAAATCTCCAGAGACATATTATTCTCCCTCTGCATGACATCTGCATTTCTCAAGTTGTTCGGAACACTTGATGGTGGGTTGTATTGTTAGTTTGACAGCATTTATAATTGCCTAGGAGACAAGCCTCTGTTAGAGTTACTAGATCAGATTAATTATCCAGGGAAAGCCCATCTCACTTGTGGACAGCACCATTTCCTGGGCTGAAGTCCTGGATGATAGAAGGAGAAAGCAACCTTTACATCAGGATTCATCGCTTCTAGCTTCTGAACCACAGATGTAATATGAGCCACCACCTCATGCTCCTACAGACAGGACTCCCCAGAGGAGATGGACTCTACCCTTAGACGGTGAGTCAGTAAGTGTTTTTCCTTTAAGCTTCATCTGCTGAGGAATTAATGACTTCCTTTGCTCAGCATGTACATTTTTGAGCCATTTTCCTAATGTCAAGAGAAGGGTGTCCTGAGAAGTCAAATGGGAAGACAAAATCCAGGAGGTCTCAGGGCCAATAAACACTGCCCATCCTGCACAGACTTAGTCAAAAAGAAGCCCAACAGGAATGATAGAACAGTCTCTGAGAGAATTGAGGACTATACAGACCAGTCACTGCTCTGCAACACTGACCACTTTTCACCCCATCTGTGATCGCCCCTAGGTCAGCAGCTTTTTGCTCTGTAGCCACTTGAAAGAGATGCCCACAGTGGTTCCATGAAAGTGGGGAGAATGTTCAGTACCCGACGAGTCATTTTCACATTGGGACTACTCTTTTTTAGCTTGTAAAATAAAATTATTTACCTCTTTGATAATGAAGTTCAAAGGTTGTTTTTCTTCTTTTTTTGAGACAAGGTGTAGTGATATATTGTATATTTAATAAAAAATCTGAAATATCAGAGGACAGAATCACAGAGCCAAGCCATGAAGATCAGGGAGTGGTGACCCATGCCTTTAATCCCAGTACTCAGGAGGCCTGAGACCAAACCAGAATCAAGTGGTGGTGGCACCCTCCTTAAATGCTAGCACTAGGAAAATTGGACCAGAAAGTGAGATACCAGGGCAGGGAAAAAAAAAAAAAGATGAGGAGAAGGAAGGAGTCCTTCCCTTCCCCCAGGCCCCTCTAGGCTGAGGATTCAGATCCATCGATTTGGAGGACTCATGGAGACAGGACCTACCTACCCTTTATAGCCTGAGGAGTTGGCTGGGGGTGAGAAATGGCTGTGGTTTGTTTCTCTGTCTCTCTGATATTTCAGCTTTTCTCCAATTAATTTCAATTAATAATACCAAGTAGAATTTGTGCAATAACAAAGCCTTCAATAGTTCAGGCTGGCCTTGAACATCTGATCCTGCTGTCTCCACTTCCCAAATACTAGGATTACATGGGTGAGTATCATTGCACTTGGCTAATGTGTTAAATGCTTTCAGTTAGTGTGATTCCAAATTAAAATCTGCTACACAAATGAAGGTTGAGTTGTTTTCCCCTTTCCAGAATGCATTCATTGACTTTTCAAGAGCTGATTGCACTTGATAAGGGCTGTAAGGGAAAATGCAATGTCTTGCCTAAAACTGTCTTAAACTGGCACCACCAACACCACAGAAAGTTTCAATTGGTTACAACTGAACTTGTAAGCCAATCCGTAACTGAGAACAACTTACATCTGCTGGAACAAAAATCTCTTCTTTCACATATTTATGTAGGACTCTGATCAACATTTTTGGAAAATATCCAAATGTCTGTCCAACCTATGTGAAAAAAATGGGCAAAAGGAACAAAAACCAATCAAGTTCTGTTTAAGAAATCAAAGGAGAGGGTTGTGGCAGCGATGGGAAATACATAGACAAGATAGAGCAAGAGAAATGAGTGTCTGCTGCTAAGAATCACACTGCAGCAATTCTGCCAATAAGAATTACAAGACTTCTGAAATGTATGCTGCCACCACAAACAATATCTATTGATACCATATGCTATGATAGCTTTTTCCAAAAACAGTATTTAGACAGTATTTAAGGGAATTAAATAAAATTATGATGTAGTGCATACTTACCTACCTCTCAGGCTTCAGTTCCATATAACATAAATCTACAGAAAATAACCCCAGTTTTTCCTGGCACGCATAATTAAGATATATAAAGTGTACAGACAGTGTATAAAAGCTCCATTTGAGACACTGTCCTTCACTAGAAACAGTCTGAAAGGAAGTAAGAACCTGTTCCCAACCAATAAAGTAGACAAGTCAGGGGCACAAGAAGAAAGGCCACCTGATCACTAGTTATAAACTAGACCCCCACTCACCAGTGTTTCTGGTTTATCTGGAAACCATCTGGAGGCCACTTGAGTAACAGAATAAAGCCCCAAAGGTTAGTTAGATAAGACCTGAGGCATTAAAAGCTATAAGACTGGCAGATAAACCTGGAGACTCTAGGAAACCAAAACAGACTGTACGGTGAGAATTAAGATATTAAAACAAGTCATTCTGAAAACTAGGAAGACGTGTTAATTCCACAAATGATGAGGTTCATGAAATGAGAGGAGAGACTGAGCAGAAATACTTTACCCTTCCACAGGACAATGCTATAGAGAGTGGGTAGGAAAGTGAAGGAATCTAGAGATCGATGAAAAAGGGAGGGGAAGTTCCTTCTTGATCTGTCACCTGAGACCAGGAGCCATCCTTTCCTACGTTCCCTCCAAGGCCCTCCCACAAGTCATTCTTAGGTCTAATTTGGCTTCTGTGTATCATCCTTGCTGACATACTGCTGACTGGATTTGGGGCTAGGGAGGACAGTCTGCCAAAGCTACTTACTATGAGAGCAAATGTAATTAAGTGCTACACTGCCCTGGAAGGAAATACTCAAAAAGAGGGCAGATAAGACGTGTGGCTTTTGATGTGATAGTGAGCTGAGACACCAGCTGGCTAACAAGCAAAGCAGGAAAATGGCTGTCACAGGAGCAGGGCAAACAGAGTCCCACCCAAGCACATCTACCAGCAAAGATCACTTCAGGCTGCAGAATGCTTGCCTGTCATGTAGAAAGTCTTGGTTTGATCTGAAGTATTACACAAATGGGGCTCTCCACTAATCCTAGCACTGGAGAGGCAGAGGCAGGAGGATCAGAAGTGTGAAGCTAGCTTAGGTACATGAGACCCTGCCATCAAGGGAAAAAAAGCCGAGTAAGAGCTGTAATTCAGAAGGAACAATATTTCTAGAGGTGAGAAGACCAATAAGCCAAAGGAAAACATAAAGCCAGCTCACTTATTCGAAAGCTCAAAGGTGGGGCAGGTAGGAGGATCACAGGCAGAGTGTATGAACAAATGAAGCACAGGTACATGGGGGCAGCTCCAGAGTGGAGACTATCAAGACACCCACCCACTTGGGAGACATGAAAAGACAGCAAACTCTTCCTCACGTTTGAGATACCACTGGGATACTGTCTAAATAAAAGGCTATGCCCCACCACTTGATGTTTAATTTTTTTTCTCCCTAGGGGGTTATTAGAACCTTATTGTGTGTTGGTTATGTAGTTTTTATTGAATGAACACTTTGCATGGTAAGGAGTGGGGTGTTCCTAAGGTGGACCAATCCCACAGGTCATCACAGACCCTTTAGTCAACAACCTTCCACACAACAGCCCTCTTCAAAGGGAAAGGACAACTATCATGCTTCTCAGCCAGGTCATTGCCGGAGAGTCTCCTTCTTAAAATATAGTCTGCCATGCCTGATTCTTTTTTTTTTTTTTTTTTAAACTTTATTTATTTATTTCCCTTGGTGTTTGCCTGGAACTGGAACTACAGACAGTTGTTAGCTGCCATGTGGGTGCTGGGAATCGAACTGGAAGAGCAGATGGTGCTCTTAACCGCTGAGCCATCTCTCCAGCCCCTAACATTTTTTTTTTTTTAAACTTTATTTGCCATGCCTGATTCTAAGAGACCCAAAAAGTGTCGGGAACAGATTCCCAGAGAAAACTTCCAGGCACAGAAAGCAAGATAAAGATACCTCAGAAGTTACAAACCAAACAAATAGGAATGCACACAGTGAACACAATATTTCCCCTTTTGTGTGTGTCTGTCTACATGTGTATATGTGTATGTTCATGTATGTGCAGGTTTATATATGTAAAGAGTGTGTGTGTGTGTGTGTGTGTGTGTGTGTGTGTGTGTGTATGGGGAAACATATGTGTGAAAGCCAGAGGACAACATCACTTGTCATTCCTCAAGTGCTGTCTGCCTTGTGGGTTTTTTTGTTTTTGTTTTGTTTTGTGTTTTGAGATAGGGTTTCACTATGTTGACCAGACTGGCCTTAAAATCAGAGAGGTCTGCCTGCCTCTGCCTCACTCAGGTCTTACCTTGTGCTTTTCATTCTCCAAATAGGTAAACTTGATTGGTCTTTTCATCCTAGTGATCCACCCACCCAGCACCTCCTGGACTCAGCATTAAAGCATACCCACAACACTTGGCTTTTTAAGGTAAGTTCTGGGGATCAACCTCGAGTCCTGGCCGAGCAAGCTCCCTAGCTGTGTGCCATCTTGACAGTTTTGGTTTTTTTGTTTTGTTTTTTTTACAGAGAAAAGTTACGCAAACTTTAGCCCTGCACACCTCAAGTGCTATCTTGCAAATAGCTGAGAAGACTAAGTCTAAAGACCACAAACACTTCTTTCTTGAGTCAATGAACTTTTAAGATTTTCAGGTCTTCCATTTTGACTTAATTATATGAGCACCTTCCTGGATGGCTGTGGTGCAACAGCCAGAACCAGTTCAGTTCTGTTTCAGAAACCTCTCTCTCACCCCTACTGTGTGCCAGGCCTGAGGCCTGCTAGGCTGCCTTCTGTTTACAGGCTAGGAAAGACACTATCTACAGCATTTAAATCCGCAGTGCACCAAAATTCAACAAAAGTAAGGCAAGTTTTTCATGGTTTACTTACACTTCCAGCCCAAATATCAATGGAGCTCCCTGAAAGTTTGTAGTAGACATAAATATCATCACCTTTTTGAAAATTCAAAAAACGACAATCAGGACCTGTGAAGTCTTCTAGAGCTTTAGCACGGTACATTAACACTGGATTCAGAAATAAAAAAGAAAAACAAAACAAAAAAATATTAGGATTTTTACTTTTCAGTCTCCCCCACACTTTTTTTTTCAAGACAGGGCTGTATGTACCCCAAGCTAGCCTCAAACTCCTGTCCTCCTGCCTTCACCTCTCAAGTGCTGGGATTGCTGGCACATGCTTGCAGCTCAAAGGTAGCATTTTGTGCATGTGAGGCAAGCATTACTAGCTCTTTAGAAATTTTTTCAGGAAATATAAGAATCGCATCACAAACAATAACCAAGCCTTCTCTGTACTCTTCTGGAATTGATTTCAATTCACCTGCTCTAGTGTCTACAATCCCTAGAGTCCCATTTCGTAAATCATATTACCCTTATAATGAGATGAGGGAAACTTCCTACTTTCTCTCTGGTTGTCTGAGAAACCACAAACAATCGTCGGCCACCACAGATGGCTGCTCTTGGGTCGACTCTGTTCCCCTCTCTAATCTTGAAGCACCCCACCCCCGATGCTGTTCAGAATCATAAAAGACCTCATTTTGTGGATGTGCAAATGCAGGTGCAGGTGCTGACTGGTTTAAACATAGCTAACTGTGGGGATTACAGGGCTCCAGAAAGAACTCCAAGGAACCCCCAAGAGGTCAATTAACTTGAACTAACCACCAACAGGCACTACCTGTAAAAGGCTGTAACTGTTCCTGTGCAGCAGTAAACACTGTCAATTTCATTTGTGGACTAAGTTATCTCTGCACAGTATCTGGATGAATTAACAGGAAGGCGTATTATCACATACTATTGAGAGTTCAGTCAATTACAAGGCAGTGTTTTCTACGCAAATACCATTGATGTGTCAGCATTAAGAAGGTTTCTAGCCAGGCCTGGTAGTGCAGACCTGTAATTCCAGTATTCAGGAGGCTAAAGTAAGATGATCATAAGCTCAAGGCCTGACTAGAGTAGAGAGGGAGTTCAATGCCAGCCTAGGTAATTATTATAGAGAACTGAAGCTGTGGCTCAATAGCAGTATGCTTGCATGGTATAGACAAGGCCTTGGGTGCAGTCCCTCAGTATTGTGTGTGTGTGTGTGTGTGTGTGTGTGTGTGTGTGTGTGTGTGTGAGAGAGAGAGAGAGAGAGAGAGAGAGAGAGAGAGAGAGAGAGAAAGAGCAAACTTTAAAAAGCTTTCTAGAAATAAAATCTAAGATGGTCAGGATCCAAACAAATCTGTGAGACTAGGTCAGAAGTTATCTCACTTAAGATGCATATGGTGGCAGAGGCCTTTAATCCCAGCACTGAAGAGGAAGAGGCAGACAAGATCTTCATGAGTTCCAGGCCAGCAGGGGCTACACAGTGAGACCCTGTCTCAAATAAATAAATACAAATACAAAATTTTAACCATACTAGTAGAAGCAGTATTTTGCCGAATGAAATTAACTGTGCATTAAAGGAGACATAGAAATGATGAAAACTGCACTTCGTCTACAAGCCAATTAGCAATAGCACACAAACACATCTGAAAAATACATATTTGGGAGACAGATATACAGATTTGGAGGGTGGCACTTGGTTTTTAGAGCTAAAATAAGATTATGTCAGCATCCTATTCAGATGGGACTGCACAAGAGGCCAGACTAAAGGAAGCTCAGGCTGGGAGTTCTATTTAAATTGGACAGGACACTTTCTGGTTCCCTCCTCGTACTTGTGGGGATGTATAGTAATATATCAGGGACAGCCTATGTCCTTATGTATCACTTATTATTTATGAATGACATGCACGCTGCATGACACCTCTGGTGACACCTGACACCCTCCCACCACTAAGCACTTCCTACCAGGCAACACGGACCTGGGCTCTGCTTCTCTATCACTGCCTATTGTGTTCTGTTACATTATTTGGACAGGGGCCACTTCTCAAGTCATATTACAGCCTGGAAATCTTCCAATCAGGAGTCTGGGTTCTGAAGCAGCACCAGTGGTACTCAGCACCATAGGAACTCTGGTGACAAGTATTTGACAGCAAAGGATAGAAAACACTGGTCAATATTCAAAATGGCAATAGCTGGTTTGTTAATAGAAAAATGAAAGAGAAATTGACAATTGTGGCTCCACTTTCACTTTAGTGTTTATTTACATTGGCCCTGGGCTACCTCTAGGACCTAGAATCTAGGTGATATGAATTACAGGTACCCCCTCTCTTTTTCTTTAATGGTATTGTGCAAACCGTTCAAACTATCAAAGTTGCTCTGTCATAAATCCAACTGAAATATAAATGGCTAACATACAGTTTTCTGAGTCTTTCAGAAGGAGTAATTTTCTATATATACTGCTTGTGATTTATGAAGGACATCAACAGTAAGTTACACAGTAGTTGGGAGACCAACCTGGAAGCCTTATGAATTATTCTGGACAGGAATGGGTCCCAGTAACAGAGGGGACTAAGGACAAGGCAGAGCTGACTTCTGAGACTTTTGTTGGGGTATTTATTATCACCATTACAGCAATAGCCAGCCCTCTTCTAACCCTAACCTTTCCATGGCCCACCTCCAACCCGGGCACTTCCAACCTATAGGACCAGAGCACGACTGCGCACAGAGAAAGCATCTGCGGTTCTCAGGTGGTGGCAGGTGCAGTTCCTTGGCCTCTTTAAGAGTGAAAGATTTCGACCTTCCTGCATCCCTACTTGGCAATTGGCAAGAAGCTTCTATGCAGAAGAGAGGCAAGGCTGAGGCAGAGACCTCGGGAGACCTCGAAATAGACTGTGTTCCTGGCCTCGGCTCATCCCAAACCTAAACTCCAGTTCCTCCGGTACCAAAGGTAATGCGAGCTGGTCACAACTCAGCACACAGGGCGAAGAGGCAGCACCTGGGTGCCTTCTGAAGGACCCCCACCGTCAATGAGCCACTGGGATTGCACCCCAGATCCCCAAGCGCATGTCTTGGTCTTAAGTGGACCCAGGTCCCTGCGGCCGGTGTAGGCTCTTGGCTGCAGCATGAGGAGCCCAGGATGCGGGGGCGCGACACCCCATCACTCTGAAAGCTCGGGCGGAGATCGGGGAGCAGGAAGCAGGGAGCTGACCCCAGCGACCCGGCTGGGTCTGCGGCGCCCCCAGGCAGGTCAGAACAGCAGAGAGCAAAATCCGGCAACAAATGGCAGATGCGGCCCCCACGGCTGGGCCACCAGGGCGATCGCCGAGCAGAGCTTACCGGCGTGGGCTCCGTGTGGCCTGAGACCCCCCTAGGCCAGGTGCGAGCTGTGGGACTCCAACCGACACAGCCGTCGCCACCACCCGGAAACCCGCCTCCCGCCCCGGCATCCCACACTCACTGCTGCACTGGTCGTCTGCGCAGACTTTGAGTTCCGTGAAGCGCCGGCCGAGCCTAGGGTCCGGCTCTCCCCGGGTCCACCAGGGCCGCCCGAGCAGGAGCAGCCAGAAAAGCAGCCCCAGTGCCGCAGCCATGTTGTGGCCACGGCTGCCCGTGACGCCGCGGAGGCGTGGTAAGAGGGGGAGGTACTAAAGGAGGGGGCGTGGTAAGAGGCGGAGGTACTAGGGGAGGGGGCGTGGTAAGAGGCGGAGGTACTAGAGGAGGGGCCTGGGAGGAGGGAGCTAAGAGAGACACGTCTGCAAGGGTTCAGCGCCAGAAGCCGTATGCCTTGGAGGTGGCTTTAGCAAACTGTTGCCTTGACAGTCATCAAGGATTGTTCCCCTCACCCAATCGCAGGCCTCCGTTCCGCCAGCCTCACAAAGGGCCCTCATGTCACCAAGTTCGACACTCTGAGTCTCATGCCAATGGCTTCTTGTGCCTGCCTCCCTGTTTCAGTTTCTGATTTCTGGTTCTTATTAAACACGCATCCCTCTTCATCACTCCCTCCAACTACCATTCTTAGTTCCTAACCACCAAGTCCCACATAGGACTGGCCATAGTGAGTGACTAACAGAGCAGCACCTCCCCTCACAGTACACACTTTAGACTGCACGGGATTGCTTGGGATCCCATCACAGGATCCTCTTTTATTTTAGTGGAATACTAAACTTTATTTTTATTTTAGTGGACACTGAAACTTTTTCTAGCATCAAAAATAAAACTTGTATATGACTCAGTTTATCCAAATAGCTTAAGCTTAACAGAGTTAGCTAAGAAAAAGAGTCTAGACATACGTTCTTAAGCCTGAAGACACCTTGAGTAGGGAGAGACATTTTCTAAGCCACTGGTTATCAACTTTGTCAATGCTTTGACCTTTTAATATAGTTCCCTATGTGGTAGTGACCCCCCCATTACAAAAATTTTCCCATTGCTATTTCACAACTGTAGTTTTGCCATTGTTATGAATTTCAGAACAAACATCTGAAATGCAAGTGGTCTTAAGCTACCCCTGGAAAAATGTATTTTAACCTCCAAAGGGTCGACTCAAGGACTCCAAAGCTTTTCCAAGCCTTTCATGTTTTGAAAACTATTATCACAAGGGAAACTCTTAAACTAGAATGTTTAGCTGTCAGAGCAAGGTACAGCTTTAATTTTACTAAATAAACTTTTTTTTAAGAGATGGATATATTTTTTTAAAGATTTATTTATTTAGTTAGTTAGTTATTATGTATACAGTATACAGAAGAGGGTACCAGATGTCATCTTAGATGGTTGTGAGCCACCATGTGGTTGCTAGGAATTGAATTCAGGACCTCTGGAAGAACAGTCAGTGCTCTTAACCTCTGAGCCATCTCTCCAGCCCACAAGCATTGTTTTTAATCCAAAATATTTGAGGCTTTTTGCTTTTTTAGTCTAAAAGGACTTACAATGAACAGAGAGCTCATTAGGACTAAGAAATGAACTCTTTAACCTAGACATGTTTTTCTAAACAATAATTACATGCATACATACACATAGATCCACGTTGCATACATACAGAGTTAAAGCTAGCTTACATTCATTCATATGGAGTTAAATCTAAGTAACATGCATGTCCACATAACCATACATACATATTTTTTCAATAAACATTTCGCAGTGAAGAATCACCAGCTATTTTTAAAATGAAGAAAAGCAACCAAAATTAACCTAATATGGACAAACTTTTGACTTATTTTATAATTTCTTTTAAAAAATTCAGTATCAGCAGATATGAAAAATCACAACAAACACAGTCCTTATATCACCTCTGACCTTCTACAACATTCTAGTTGTCCTTCAGTCTGTTCCCCCCCATTCCTCAGAGATTTTTATTTCAGACAAATTTTCCTTTCCCTTTCCTTCTCTTTATTAGTCCAGTCTTCTGCCTTCTCCCTCATTTTTTCTGACAACACATAAGCTTCTGCCAAAGCCTTTCTTGTGGTTTCCCTCAGTAATCTAGAAGATATTGTATGGCTACAATATTTTAAACAAGAACAGAAACATGCATATACCATAATAAGAATAACTAAATTTGCATCTACATTGTACTAACATGAAGTATCTGAAATTAGCAGTACTTTTTTTCTTTATCTTGATCAATAATGATTTGTAACCAACCCCTCTAAAAGATGACCAATATTTACAGCCCTTTGGATCTGAATGATCAAAGCAGCCTTGCTATATATTATATACATTATATATATTGCATACATTATAATGCAGCCCCATTCTCACCAACCATAGGCAGTGACTTTCTGCCTTCTGCCTGAGGAGACAAACCTTGGTTAGGTTTAGTGGCAGCCCCTAGGGCAGGTCTTGGGAGCCTCACCCACCAGCATGGGCGGGGACAGCACACAGCATGGGGACAAAAGATTATTACTAACCTCAGCTAAGGTGGATGCCAGACATGTGGCTGACCAAAGATGGTAAAAGCATTTGATGTTTATCTTCTTAAAGTCTAGCAAAATGGAAATCAGTCATATGGCTGACTAAAAATGTTAGCAATTCAAAATGAAATAATGTTATAGCTTGAAGTTTTCTGACCCATCTGGGCCTGAGCTCCATAGGAATCTTTCCCACCCACGGTCCTAGTAAATAAGTACTCAGAGAATAATAGTAATTACATACTGTTTGGCCTATGACTTAGGCTCATTACCAACTATCCCTACAATCTAACTCAATTCATTTTTATTAATCTGTGTGTTGCCATGTGGTTACATGGCTTTACCTGAGTCCCACTGCATCTTGCTTTCTGGGCAGCAGCCTGCAGAGTCTGTCCCTGACTCTGCCCTCCATCCTTATCTCTGCTTAGATTTCCCACATGCCTCTAAGCTGCCTTGCCATAGGCCAAATTTCTTTATTAACCAAAGACAATAAAGCATATTCACATTGTACAGAAAGACATCTCACATCATATGGTCATATGGTTCTTTGAATTTTATCCATATTTAGATTTTAATTAACAATCCCCAGTATCCTTAGTTTTAATTTTAAAAGATTTTTTTAACCATTTCTAACAAAATAAATGTATACATTTCAGGGTACAGCATGTTCATATATACAATATCTAATTTTTTCATTGGCTGTTCTGCTTTGGTTTTCCCCTGCCACTGTGTCAGAGGCTCAGACTGACAGAGTAACATAGAGGCATCTTTTATTTTTTTTTTATTTTTTTATTTTTTCTTAAATAAAGTCATTTTTTTTAAACTTTATTTATTTGCCTTGGTGTGTGCCTGGAACTGGAACTACAGACAGTTGTTAGCTGCCATGTGGGTGCTGGGAATCGAACCCGGGACCTCTGGAAGAGCAGACGGTGCTCTTAACCGCTGAGCCATCTCTCCAGCACCCAGAGGCATCTTTTAAATAAACATGCCTGGGACTAGCGAAGGTAGAGCCATAATCCAACTTTAGAGCCAACTTTTCAATAAAGGAACATCATAAAAGAGTTTTAACATTATCCATATCAAAAAGACATTTGGACTCCTGCTAACCTGAATCCAGTGACCAGAGCTCAGAGATGCATCCTGAGCCCTGACCATGAATCCAGTTGC
Source organism: Sigmodon hispidus (assembly GCA_004025045.1). Lineage (NCBI taxonomy): Eukaryota > Metazoa > Chordata > Mammalia > Rodentia > Cricetidae > Sigmodon > Sigmodon hispidus. The sequence continues at coordinate 64,212 of PVIH01009820.1, read as the reverse complement.
AGCACTGTGGGTGATGCTGGCTGCGGCTGGCAGCAGAGACAGCAAAGGCTAGTCCAAACACTTCTGTTTCAGCTGCAGTCTCACAACAAAGCTTAAGAACACAGCAGAAAACACAGACAAGACTTTCCAAAAACACAAGCATGCATGACTTTCTCAAGAAATAGAATTTTTCTACAAGACAAGCAAAACTTTCCAACCAGAACCAGAACCAGATGGGTGGGTGGCATCTCAGTACATTGGCACAACAAATACACAGTAGGTCAGCATGCTGCCCAGACATTTTTCTCTTCAGCACTGCCAGCCATAGTCTGCATTCTGGGTCAGAGAGGAAGGGAGCAAAGAAGAGGGATTCAGCCTACATTTCTCATCTGTCCCAGTGGTACCTGCCTCTTTTAGGTGAAACATAGAAACAGATCATGAATGAGAGAAGAGTAAGTTCAGAGGAGAAGTCATCTGTCCTGTAGCATTCATTATAATCAGAAACACAAATACAGAGAAACACAAGACACCACAGAAGACCAAAGGCACAAGAGAGAATCTTGCTCTAATGAGACTGACAACAGGTATGAGTCTTCTCATGTTCCCAGCACTGGCATCTGGAAAGTCTTCCAGTCCCTTGTGATCATGGCTCTCTATCTCGTTCACTCTTAACTGTTTATGATCAAATCACTGACTTGGATGCACTGCAGAAATGAAATTGAACACAGAATAGATATATAGATACCACTTACCAGCAGACTAAAGACCCTCTGGTCTGGAGTCCATGGGGTCATGGGGTTTCCCAGAAAATGCACCAAATGTTGTGCCCATGTCCTGAGACCACCAAGCAACTTGTTTTTGATACAAGCACACCAGGGTCTTTTTAATGGCAGGTTCAAATCTGGTCCACAACCCTATACTCTGATACAGTGGATAGAGGGAATGCATTCCTGAGCTCAGGGGTTGGAGGCTTTTAAAGGAAAAAGAAAAACCAAGCTTGGAATTATGTGCCTTGGTGTTTGGGGATTGGGTTAGGGAATATGGAGTAAGGCAGTTTTTGAAAAAATTGGTTAACTTTTTCGGCTTGAAACCAAAGATTGCTGAGGCTATATGCAAGAGCCCAAAACTGCCAACAAGATGGCTGCAGGAACATCTAAGTCTCATTAATTTTTACTGTCCTATTTCTTGATTGGCTGCTTCTGAGGTATCTGTTTGCATTTTTATGTCACCACACAGATTCATTCCCCCCACCCCACCCCCGCTGCCCCTGTCACCAGTTATTCTTCCCTAAGACAGAGTCTAAGTTAAGTCTAGGTCTTCACAAGGAGAGGATAAAGTTGGCAGTGTCTTTCCACTCTTCGAACCTTCCCACAACTCTGTATTTGCAAGTAACATGCAACGGCTTTACCACAGACTACACAACCTTCCTTGTCCTTTGGCTGGCATGCTTCCCTTCCTCTGTTAGGCCCATTCACACATAGCAAGCCTACTCCTTCCTTGGTGCATTTATGCTTGTAGTTTCCCCTACCTGTAATAATTCCTCACATAGTCTCTAGGGTAAGTTTCCTCTACTCCATCTAGCCTCTGTATCAGCATTTCCTATAGTTCAAAATAAAACACAACTCGGAGAGTTGTGAAGGCCACTAAACAGATGAAGGGATGATCTGTATCATGAACTTTTAGAAAATGTGAAACAACCAGGCAGTGGTGTCTTACTCCTTTAATCCCAGCACTTGGGAGGCAGAGGCAGGCAGATCTCTTCAAATTCAGCCTGGTCTACAGAGCAAGTTCCAGAAAAAATAAAGAAAATGTGAAACAGCTAATGTGTCGCTGCTTCGACCTTACTGGAGTGGCTATACTAATAAAGACAGTAACAGTTTTGATAAGGATGTGGAACAATAGGACCACACACAGTAATAGGGACAGGCCACAGACTTGAATGTAAGAATAAGCCAATAACACTCCTGGAAGACGACCCAGAACAAAATGTGCTGCTGAGAGAAGCAACGTTCAGAGAAACTGGAGAGGGGTATGACATTGGCTGGACTGCACACGCACACAAGAGTCTTCCCTGGGGGTCAAAGCTTAATCCTTCATTTTATTTTTCTTACTGCTGCTTTTCATTCTTTCTCTGTTTTATTCTTTAACCCTGTTGTTTTCCTCCTCTTCTCCCTCCACCTTCTTCCCAATTGTTCTCTTTCTACATCTTTCCTGATGTTTTTCTTATAGTGCATCTTTTATTTTTCTCTTTTATACACCCTAAGACAAAAATTTCTTTAAGAAAGGATTGCCTCACAACCACAATATAGACATTTTCCAAAAATAAATGGAAATCTTTACACAGGAAGAAATCACATTATAATCACAACTTACATCTTTTCCTTAGAAGCCCCCAAGTAGTTAAACATTTTTCTTTGTATTAATTTTCCTACCATAACATCTTCACCCCAAAGCAGTGATTCCTTTATAATTGACTGACAAAGTTTTAAGCAGGCCAAATATATTTCAGCCTCTTCCTTTTGTACTGGCAGGCGGCTGTTTGTAGTTTTAGTGTAACGTATTTCTATCCTGTTTCTACTCTAGAGAAACTTTAAACAAGTAGTCAGCTAGCCATTTTTCTTTACACACAATAGGGACATTTAATTTTATCAAGGTTCATTCTTAATTCTGTAAGTTATATGACCAAGGAACTCAGACCCAACTTTGGATGTGGGAGCATAATTGCTTTCTTTGATCATCAGCCTGTTTCCTGTTTTTCCACAGACCAGAATTCATGGGCCTATAATACACAAAACTTCCATGTTCTTATTTTCCATCTCCTAGAAATCTCACATCTAACAAAGGGGAATTGTTAGGCGACTTCTAGCCAATTCTTGGCTTTTTTTTTTTTTTTTTTGTATCTATTGTTGGAGTAGTTGGTAGAATAAGCTAAGCCATTTTTTTTTCTAGTCATCTTCATTGTCTTAACCACCTGTATCTTTTAGGCTGACTCAGAAAGTCCAATTAAATAACAGATCTAACTAAGCAGCTTCATTATGATCTGCAAGTAAATTGCCCAGTGATAAGTGAGATTTCCCCAAAATAACAATCACACTATACTAAGTGAGATCCTTTCATGTGGTAATCACACCACGCCAGGTATAGCAGGAACACAGAAGCAGCATGCAGAAAGAATGCAGCAGAAGCAAAGGGCACTCTGGAAACAATTCCCTCAGGGCCTTGCCTCTCCAGGATGTACCTAGTATAGCTTTGCTACCCACTGGACTGGATTCCATGAGCTCCACTGCCATCTGTAGCTTCCTGGACATGAGCACTGATAAAAATGTCTGTGAGTTTAGGTTTGGCCAAAAAGAAATTGAGATGATAAAAAGCACAAACTCTGACAGAAATGAGTCAGCACATTGGATTTAATCAAAATGGAAACCATATTCAGTGGATGAAGATTCAAGGACAAATAAAAGAGGAGTCAGTATTTGTAAAACATGCCTATGAGGAATTAGATCTAGCATATGTAAACACGCTCACAATTGATTAATAACAAACCACATGCAACTTGAAAAAGTGAGCAAAGCTGACACATATACAATAACTATGCACACAAAAGATACCCAGCATTATAACCACATTACTACATGTACACTAGAATGGTACAATTAAAGGGGCTTGTACATGGCAGGTGTTGAATAAATGAAGACTGTTAGAAGTCCCATAGCATGGGGCTAGCTAGAAAGTGAGTGGTATAACCAACAGTATGAGCTGTAGGAAAATGGCTTGACAATATCCTGAATATAAAGCATTATAGAACCTTTACCCAGCAGCTGATGGAGGCAGGATGCAGAGATCCATAGCTAAACATCGTATGAAGTTCCTGGTCCAGCTGAAGAGAGGGAAAAGAGATTGCATGAGTAGAGGAATTGGGATCTTGATGGGAATACCCATAGAGTAGGCAATATCCTGCTGTTGGAAGCTCACAGACTCTGAAATGACAGCTGATGAACCTTCATGGAACAGATCTGGACCCTCTGAATGTGGATGACAATAGAAATGTGTAGGCAGTATGCAGAGCCTCTTGCACTTCAGACCAGAGTTTATTTCTGTGTGTATAAACATAGTATACAGATATCATTATATATAAATAATATACAGAATATATATTATTGTGTATAAATATTCTGTAAATTATTTATACATAATAAATAAATCTTTTTTTAAAAAGAGTGATTAGTCTTTCTTTAAAAAGTAGAGATATACCATAAAGATAAATTCAGACAAAAACAAAACAAAGCACCTCTAAACAGTTTATAGTGTGTTTAAAAGGTAGATAAAGTCCATAAAAAAGAAACAGAATAAAAAAATAATAAGATGAAATATTCACAGAGTCTGGATACTGTATGTTATTGTGTTATTTTTGAGTTTTGTTTTTTGTTTGTTTGTTTGTTTGTTTTACTGCAAAGGAAGTAGCAAGACCTCTTGAAAGACATTTGATTATACATGTTGCTAGATTAATCCAACCTATATATTTTGAAAATGTTTTGACTTCAAAGTTGAAGTCAAAAGATATGTTACTTTGGAGAAGAGGTTTTGTTTTTATTCCCAAGAAAATGAAAGTCTGCGGATTTATTCTGGGTGAAAGAAAATAAGGTTTGATCAAGGAAAATCCCTCTGAAAAACTTTAGATTGAAATGGATGGCCCAGATGACCTAACATTTCAGAGCACCTCTGTTGCAGTTTTCTCTGAGCTCTGCTTTCAGAACAGCTGTAAGGAAACTGGCTAAGATGACCCAACTTCACAGAATACTTCAGTCAGCACTTGACCATAGATCTGAATTTTCTCAGAATCATCATAAGATTATCAGAATCCCCAATTATCAGGAAGTAGTCTAGAGAACTATGCCCATATTCCTCCACTTTAGACACCCCCCTGGGCTCACTAGCAAGTCCTTATCTCCAGTTATAACAATTTGAGGAGACAAAGAAAAGAGACTTTGGTGTGAGACCTGACTGAAACAGACATTTCCTGAAGTGGGACTCGGGTTATTTTTGTTAGGAATTTTCCCAGCCTTCTATGCCCATTGCCATCTTGAGACTGGAAGGTATCTATGTGCTGGCCCTCAAGGCAACCTTCCTGCCCAGGCAACTCCTATATCTTTATGTTTCTCTCCTTTCCTACTCACAGTATCCTCTTCCACCCCTTTAGATAACAAATCCTTGGGTTTTAGTTTATGTTTTGTTTGTTTTTGAGCTTTCAGTAAAGCATTCACATCTTTTGATAATTTCACACACACACACACTGAGGCCATTTCCATCTTTCTGTTGTTTATCTTTAAATATTTTTTGAGATTTGTATATTTTTACTTTATGCATAAGGGTATCATGCCAGCAATATGTCTCTGCTGCACATGTGTGCAGTGCCCACAGAAGCTGGAAGAGGAAGTCAGATCCCTAGAACTGCAGGTACACAGGTTGTGAGAGGTCATGTGAGTGCTGGGGAATCAAACCCGTCCTCTGAAACTGCAGTTAGTGCTCTTAATCACTGAGCCATTTTCCCAGTCTTCTTTTCTTTCTTTCTTTCCTTCCTCTTTTCTTCTTCTCTCTCTCTCCCTCCCTCCTCCCCTTCCTTTTTGAAACAGGATTTTATATGTCTCAGGCTTGCCTTGAACTGGCTATGAAGCTGAGGTAGAAAATAACTCCAGTTTTAAGAACTTATTCTTAATCTACAGCGAAGAAACACAGCACAGTGAATAAACTCCATTAAATAAACTATCCCATGACATTTTATAATTAAAAAAAATCAATCCATGAGGATCAATAGCCCAACGAGGCTTATGCACAGTAGAAACACACAGTAAACTAACCTCCACAGGCACTCAAACACATACATAAACCCCATAACAGTCCTTCAAGCAGATATGTAGTCAGAAGTTTTTGGCTCCGCCTAGCCCAGAGGTCTGGACTTTTCTAAAAACTCAAAAGTACCACACTTCTTTTAAGAAGACTGGAAAAATGTTTTGTTTCATTTATTCATTCATTCATTTATTTATTTTGAGACAGAGTTTCTCTGTGTAGCTCTGGCTATCCTTGAACTCATTCTGTAGACCAGGCTGGCCTTGAACACACAGAGATCCTCCTGCCTCTGCCTCCCGAGTACTGGCATTAAAGGCAGAAAGCAATATGTTTAAAGAATAATGAAATGTCATGTGTCCACAGCAAAACTGTGTATACAATGGTGGAAGGGAAGCTGGATGGTGAGGCGGGGACAGATTATGAATGCCTTTGCAAATCAACACAAGAATTTAGACTTAGCAGAAACACAGACAACTATGGGGCTTTAAGTAAAGTGATTTAATGACAGAATGGATATAAGAGAGCTTCTTCCTCTAAGAAGCATAGGGCATGGGGGTTTGTGTTGGGCATGGCCAACTGAGCTAACTCTCTTCACAGCTAAGGAAGTCTTGTCACCATGAACTTTCCACTGGGAGTGAGTCATGTACAAGGCCATATTTCCTGCCAGCATGTACTATTTGTTCAGCTCTGACAAATATTATAGTACCATCTACCATACAAAGAAACTCAAACATCTTCCATTGTCACTAATACATGGGTGTACATATGGGTTCCTGTTTCTGGTTGGGCTGAATTTACCTTGGCACCATTTTCCTTGAAGTCAAATATTTGGTGTTTTGCAACAAATGCAGAATAGACTTCCAAGTGTTGCCTATGCTGCTCAGGCTCCACAGGGCAGGCTGTCTGGCTTTGCCCACTTCATTTTCAGATAAGAACTGCTTCCCTGGCAGAGCAGGAGCAGCAGAATCAGGGAATGTAGTCTGATGAAGGCCTGGACTAGCCAGATGAAAACCTCGACTGGAAGTCAGTTAACCATGAGGAGCTGTTAATTTTTCTAAGTTTCAGATTCTTTATAAAATTGAGCCCAAGGTTAAAAGCTTACAATGATTTTTAAGAAGCAAATAAAAGGATTACCTATTTGTGTTGATTCAATAACTAATCAGTGAGATACCAGACTGCTACAGCCAGTAGAGTTGGTGAATGCTACCACAAGTCCTAGCAATCAGTGACTTTATGAAGGAAGTATGTTTGGACCGTGCTGCCCTAGGAAATGTTCTCACTCAGAGACAGCAAGGCCAGGAACATCCTACCAAGCTTTCTAGGAAAGTCAGAGGCACTTTGTGGAGGAGGTATCAAAACCCCCCAAAAAAGAAAACACTTTTTAAAAAAGGATTATTTTAAACTATCTGTATAGGTGTATGTCTTTCTGTGTGGGTATATGCACGTGAATACAGGTGCCAGTGAAGGTGAGTGTAGGTCATTGGATCCCTTGAAGCTGGAGTTAAAGGAAAATGTGAGCTACCTGATGTGGGTGCTGGGCACTGAACTCTGGTCCTCAGCAAAATCAGTTTGGGCTGTGAACTGAGCCACCCTCCAACCCTAAGAAAATAAGGTTTTAGGATAGCATACCACAACTGACTGTCACAGACAAAGGAACAAAGCATATCTCTGGAGGTGTCTGCATTTCAACTGGTGCATGCTCATGGAATTATAAGCAGGACTATAAATACTCTCACATGAAGACTGAATAATAGGCAACTATAAACGGGAAAAGTAAGAGTTTCCGTGACTAGTGTGAAGGCCCATTTCTGTCTGACCCTCATGGAGTAGGAAATGGCACAGAGCACATGAAGGCTGAGTGACCGCATGAGAGGCTTTCTCTATAAACAGCTACTTCCCTTGTTTCTGATTCTCCAGAATAGAATGCCCAAGAAAAATATAGCTACCAGTTACAAATATAATTTAAAATTTTTAGAAGTCATACCTAAATAATTTAAAAAGTTATCTTAATTTTTTTTTCTCACAAGGCTTCATTTTAGCCCAGTAATAGTGTCTATATAAAAACTGACTTGCCATTTTACTTCCATCAGGATTTTTTAACTATAATCCATGATTAAAAAGTAGAATCTTTATTTTCCTATTTAGACAAACTTTAACCTATGGAAGAGCCATTTCTGTAACTGAACTTATTGATTTAATGAAGGTATAATCAATGAAGTAAAATATCGCAATTTTTGAAGAAGGATAAAAGTAAAATGTATACATAATTTTCTATCATTTTCCAGCTTTGGTCAATGTGAGATATTCTTAGTGTAAAAGATACCACTAGATCATCTCACATGGTCCACATAAATTTCCTGTTATATTTCTTTTAAAAAATTAACTTTTGTGAACAAAATAAAAGAATACATAAAACTTTATCCTGTAACATTATTTATTTTGGGATATGAAAATTAAAACCACAGAGAGACACAGCAGTGTGGACAACAGCACAGAGCTGAAGGAGAGTACCCTCCTAAGAAAGAGAGCAACTGGATCTGTCAACACGATGTACCAAGAAACAATTTCTTACAATGTTAAACAAATACATCCATAAGATTTTATTTTAGTGACTTACCCAAAATAAGAAAAATGTAGTTTTTCCTAAATTTTTCTAACATGTTTGTTCACAAAGTCCAAGCGAATGAATCCTATCAACAGATGCTAAACAGCAAATTATAATATGTTCAGTTCCTAATCTCTGCTATCTGTAAAGATGACCTTATTTGGAAATAGAATCATTGCAAATATAATTGGAATGTAAATCCAAATAAAATTATACTAAAACTTTTCAGAAGGATAGAAAACTAGAAGCTGCTTTTGTCTGAACTAATTTAAGAGAAGAATCTGTATAATAATAGATTCTGTTGAAAAAAATTGACTTTGTTATTGTTGTATATACATACATGTGCATATGTACACATACACATATGTGTATGTAATAGCTTCCAGGCTTGAAATTTCCCTGAATTTAACCTTTGAGGTTATATTGCTTGAGTAAGCATAGAGGTTTTTGTTTCCTTTTCAAGTTCCTCAGACTGTGGTGTGGCTCTAATTTTCTAATGTTTTTGCTGCCTTTATAAATTGACAGGTCAGGGAACAGGTCAGGTCCAGAGCTAGGAAAGCCGGAATGAGGTCCAGGTACAACATCCTAAACTTAGCAAAAGAATGCTATAAACATAGCATAGGAGAGGTACTGTGTTACTGTGTGTGAGACTTTCCCTGGGGAGCCATGACACAAATGTTTACCCCAGACAGAGACACAACCTCAGGTAGAGACCCAGTGACAGACCAAAGCAACAATCATAACCAAGTCCATCTTTGTGAACTAATGAATCTACAGAGACGACTTTCAGGACCATGGATAACTGACAGGCAGCTAAGTCAATGAACCCCCAGCATGAATCAAGATACAGCCTTCTTTTTCAGGCGATCAGGTTGTCCTCTCTGTTCATGATTGTGTTATGGCAATACTGGATGGAAACGAGGCTGGATATGGTAGGCACACACTTTTAATCTCAGCAATGAAGCAGAGGCAGGTAGATCTCTAAGTTCTGCAAGCAATTGTAGGGCAGCCAAGGCTATCTAGTGAGATCCTATCTCAAAAAAAAAAAATCAAAAAAGTACACATAGAATAAATTTTCAAGGATTATTCACTCTGAACCACCAATAGGTTAATGTGGGTTTTCTGCAACTTGTCTTCATGAGGATTAGGGTAGAAGAGAAAAGTACATCTTGCCAGGAGGTGGTGGCACATGCCTATAATCCCACCACTTGGGAGGCAGGGGCAATCACATCTCTGTGAGTTCAAGGCCAGTTTGGTCTACAGAGTGAGTTCCAAGACAGCCAGTGCTACACACAGAGAAATCATGCCTTGAAAGCACAAACAAACAGATAAACAAAAACAAAAGCCAGATTAGCCATATTTAAATATGGTAATAGCACTAGAAAATGATGATTAAAAGTTAACTCTAAGGACTGGAGAGAAGGCTAAGCAGTTACTAAGTACTTGCAAAGGACCCAAGTATGGTTCCTAAACCCATAGAGGGCAGTCTGCAACCACAGCTCCAGGGCATATGACAACTTCTTCCGGAACTTCACTCACATGTACATACCCACATCCAGACACACATAATTACAAGTAAAATCTTTTTACTTGTATGGTACACTGGTACCATACCATATATTTGAATCATTTATACAAATTTATTAAAAACAAAGTGCCAGGTGGTGGTGGCACACAGCAGAGGTCAGCAGGTCTCTGTGATTTCAAGGCTAGCCTAGTCTACAAAGCAAGTTCTAGGACAGCCTTAGAAATTCTGTACCCTCTTAACATACTTTAATATACTAAGTAATTTTGAGGTTACGCAAAACCATAATGTTCTTTCTCATTCACAAAACATTCTTACCAACCATTCTGAATAAAAAAGCTGTCATTGTATCTTAAGCATTCCCACAATTCCCAACAAACCCTTCCCAGAAAAAAAAAAAAAAACCACAAAGAAACATGGGAAATATAACAGAAGTTAGAAATTAAAACCAACTCAGATTGAAAAATTTGCAAAGACTCTTCTAGTGACTGACTTTCACAATACATACAAGTAACATCTCTGTGTGTTATTAGCGTCCCCCATCACTATAACAAAATGCCTGTCACAGACACCTTAAGGGGGAAGAGTTTATTTTTCTCACAGTTTCAGCGAGTTCCTGGTAGCCTAGCTCCATGTGCTGGGACAACGTCTCATAGTGGCAGGACCATGTGACAGAGGAAATTCTTCATGTCATGTTACAGCATAAGGATAACAGAGAGAGGCTGGAGTGAGATGCAGACCAAGAAGATGCCCCCAGTAACATACTCTGCCCCTGTGGCCTGCCTCCTACTTACTGTTTTTTCAATATAGGGTTCTCTGTGTTTCCCTGTCTGTCCTGAAACACACTCTGTAGACTAGGCTGGCCCCAAACCCACAGAGGGTGGGTGCTCCTGTCTCTAGAGTGCTGGGACTAAAAGCATGGGACACCACCACCAGGCTAGCTAGCCTTCTAGTTTTCACTATGATAATCTTAGGAATCCATTAAGGGATCAATCCATAGTTGAGAACTGTCTCTGGAAATACCATCAGATACTCTGTCTGGACATTTTTAATGAGATCAGGCTAAGAAACAATATTAACCATTACAATACATTTTAGAAAAAAATATAAATTCCCTATAATCTATGAATGTTCACAATAGAAAACCTTATCAGGTTGCAAAAAATTAGAAAAATCGAATGTTAAAAGAAAAAAACCATGAATACTAAGACATCTTTGAGATGATCCACATGTTGGAATTGGCTGAAATAAAATTTAAATTCTTTCATAAAATGGGTGTAGTGGCACAACCTCCTAATCCAGCACTTGGGAGACAGATCTCTCTGAGTTTGAGGCCAGCCTGGTGTGTATATTGACTTTCAGGACAGAGAGAGACTCTGTCTTAAAGAAAAATACTCCAAAGACTCAATGGAAAGCATAGTAATAATTAATAAATAGGGCATATCAACATATAAATGAAAACTTAGTATTTAAAAGTTCAAATAATAAAAAATATTTCAAATGAAAAAATAATGAAACATAATAATCGGAAGATTTTTACACTGCCAATCAACAAGGAGTCAATATGAAGATAGATCAATAGGAATTAACAGGTCTACTGATCAGAAATCTCTACTAAGTTGAGATTCTATTACAATCTCTTAATACTAAGTTGTTGTTGTTTGTTTTTATCTTTGCTCTTTTGGGGGGACTACTGCCCAACTCCCAAATAAATCACTCACAGATGCTTATTCTTAATTATAAATGTCTGGTCTTAGTTTGGCTTGTTTCTAGCAAGCTTTACTTAACTTTAAATTATCCTGTCTATCTTTTGCCTCTGGGCTTTTCTCATTTTCTTAAGTCTGTAAATCTTACTCTCACTCTTACTCCATGGTTTTCTGTGTAACTGGATGACTAGCCCCTGGAGTCCTCCTCCTTTTCTGACTAATTCTCCTATTTTTTCTCCTTTTATATATTCTCTCTGCCTGCTATCCCTACCTATTCTTTTTCCTGTCTTGCCATTGGACCCTCAGTTTTTTATTAGACCATCAGGTGTTTTAGATAGGCATGGACAGCTTCACAGAGTTAAACAAATACAACATGAACAAAAGTAACACACCTTGAAATAATATTCTAAAGCATTTTCTCTTTTTTGTCTAAATAAGAAAGGTTTTAACTTTAACATAGCAAGACTACATAATAACACAGTTATCAATTAAGAATTAATTTCAATATTCAGTCCATTTGCATTTAGCAAATTCAGAGAAAATACTACATTATCTTAGTGACTCCAAAGTTTTATACCTTACTTCCTATTATAACTAAAGAAAACTATAACTCTAGTTATTTAGTGTATGACTCCATCAAAGATCCCAGAAGTAATTAATGTTACCTAACAACAGAGACGTCTGGTTCACCCAACGTTTTTCTGCATCATTGGGGCATCCTATAGGCCTAGAATATATGGCAGACTTTTCAGTGAAGCAGGAAATTTGAAAGCCTGTGCTACTGTGCACTGGCAAAGATCATCAATCCCTTTTCTTTGTGTTCTGCAGAATACCTGGCAGACTCTTTTGTAAAGTAGAAATTTTAAATGACTGTCCTGCCTTGTTTGGGCAAAGTTCAACAGTCCTTTTCCTGTGTGTCCTACATATCCAGTCTGTCCAGCATATTGTCTGCAGTCAAAGGCAAGTGTAGTTTCTTTGTCCAGTGGTCAACTTTGCTACAATGAAAATAAACTCCATAAGAAGTTTCTTCAGTGCCCATCTCTGAAGTAAATTGGTGCTGTTGGGAGATGTGTCTCATTATCATGAAAAACCTTAGGTTAACAAAACATTTTAAATGTCATATACTATAGGTTTTTGAAGTGTTTGAAGACAATATATCTAAAAATGTACCCATTTAACCTAGAAAACATATCTAACATGACTTCAAGTTTTATTATTATAGAGTGACTTTTAGAAAACCCAAAATAAAGCAAAACAAAAAAACAAAAAACAAAAACAGCAGCAAAAAGAACAGGCTTAGGGGAAAGGACTAATGGATGGCACAAAAACAGTTTAAAGAACCTTTCTCCAGTGCCTATTGGTTATGAAAAGAAACATAGAATATCTGTAGTGTTAAAAAAAAAAAAAAAACCCTCCAAGTTTTGGAGGAGTCAGTCCATACCATCATTTATACAGCCTTAACTATGAACATTTTTTCCCCCAGCGACTTTAAGGTTGCCTCTCTGTAGCCTTCACTCATTAATGCATGTTTACATCTATGTGGTAATCTGTTCATCAACAGATCAGTCTTTTAAATAGTATTACATCTCTGGTCATTCTTCAGGGTCATCTTCCCCAATTCCTCCACACACACACACACCCCTGCCACGGTTTAACAATTCTACTATCCACCTCCATAATTAATATATGTCTGTCAATGTCCTTGAAAGTGAACTCCAGCCAGGAGGTGGTGATGGCGGCTGCAGTGCACACCTTTAATCCCAGCACTAGTGAGACAGGCGAATCTCTGTGAGTACAAGGCCAGCCTGGTCTACAGAAGGAGTTCCAGGACAGGCTCCATCCAAAGCTACAAAGAAACTGTCTCAAAAAAAAAAAAAAAAGAAAAAAGAAAAGAGAAAAAAGAAATAGTGAACTCCAGGCCAATCCCTACAAAAATCCACGTTGATTGAAAAAAAAATGAATTCTTGCTCAAACTGTGAAGACAGCAAGTCACTTAAATCGGATGTTAAAAATCGTAATAATAAAAATAGTTTTCAAAGTAGCAATCAGCAATGGCTATGTGCCCACTCTCCACACTCGCTTATGCGAAGGAAACCTTCCATTTTTTGGCTGGCACAGGCCGAGACGTAAATCTGGGCCAAACCAATGGGAAAGCGAAAGCTAGCATCACCTTCCGGGTCACATTGTGAATCCTCTGCAGAACTGGAGAGGCTCTGCAGCTTCCTACTGCAAAACAGTAGGAGGTAGGGGCGGGGCGGGGCGGGGCGTTCATGCATGTTAATACTCGCTAACCACCGGAAGCGCTCGCTAACTCTGCTTCCGGAGAGTTTTCACGTGCAGTCCATGGCATGTAGACGGGTTAACTCCGGAGCTGGGGTGTAGCCACGCGCAGGGGTCTGTGCGCCCTTCGCTTTCAGGGGAATTGCAAGAGGTATGTGAACATCCTGCTTTTCTCTTCTGCTATTTCCTCTTGACTTTCTGTAATCTTGAGTTCTGGAAACGTGAGTTACAGGACTGTGAAGTTTTGGTTACCGTGGCAACCGCTACCACGCCAGTTTAAGTTCTTGAGGACTGGGGAAGGAGTTGCGTTGGATCTCTTTATCTTACGTGGTGGGGTCGATTTCACATGTCGGGTGTTATTTCACGCTTTTGAGTCGAACGGTTGAGTTTGATTTTTTTTTTTTAAGGCTTAATCTGGATGGAAGGCTGAGAAGCAAAATTTAAGGCAGCTCTTGGGAGATGACCCAGCTGGTAATAGTAATTACGGTCCTGCCAGGGGAGTTCCATCGATCGCGAAAGGATTCCCATAATCCACTGACCTCCACACAGGCGCCGTGGCTTACCCCGCACAATAAACAGAATGTAGTATTAAAAAAAGAAATCGTTTGTCATCAGGCACAAGGCTCCAGTTCCATCTCCACACTGCAGGAAAAAAAATACAAAAACAAAACAAAAACCAAAAAAAGCCCGTACATTTATCCTTGACAGGTCTGAAGGTGTCCGGAACTAGGATTGTGCTGCAGAATTGCAGAAAGGAGGGAAATTTGGTGGAATTCTAAGTCGTAGTACCAGAAGCTTCATTACCCTATAGATACACCGAACAGGGTCTTGAGCACTTTGAGTTAAATGCAAGCTCAATGGCAAATGGCTGTTTTTATAGTTATTTTCCACAGACCCCTTCCTAGGCTTTTTTTTTTTTTTTTTTTTTTTTTTTTTTTTTTTTTTTTTTTTTTTTTTTTTTTTTTTTTTTTTTTTTTTTTTTTTTTTTTTTTTTTTTTTTTTTTTTTTTTTTTTTTTTTTTTTTTTTTTTTTGACTTAACTGCTAATTTCTGTGCTCTGCATTTCCTAGACTCTTGTCTTCTTTTGGTCAAGTTACACACTTAGTCTAAATCCTACAGTTTTCATTCCTAACGTGGAAGAAGATAAGGTTGCTGCTGTGATTAAATTAGGTAATTTATACCAAGTATGTAGTTAAGTTCTGGTAAATACTAGCTATTGCTATTATTGTATTTATTTATTTTTTTAAATATTTATTTTTATTTAATGTGAACTGGTATTTTGCCTGCATATATAATTATGTAAGAGTGTCAGATCCTGGAATTATAGACAGTTGTGAGCTGCCATGTGGATGCTGGGAATCAAACTCAGGTCCTCCGGAAGAATAGTCATTGCTCTTAACCGCTGAGCCATCTCTCAGCCCTCTATTGTATTTATTATATTGTGTTATGTATTCATTTTTTCTGTAGCTGTAAGTTTTTACTTTGCAATTAAAGATGTCTCATTTTGGTATGTACTTGATTTATAGTTTTGCAATGTTTTTTATTTTTGATGGATTTTAAGAACAATTTTATGTGTATGAATGTTTATTTGCATGTATGTGCACTACATATATTCCTGTTGAGAAGGTTTTTGGATGCCCTCTGGGGCTCCAGAAGATCAGGAACTGTTACATGGGTTGTGGGAACCAAACACAAGTCTTCTGGAAAAGCAGCAAATGCTCTAAACTGCTGTGCCATCTCTCCAGTCCCCAGTCTTCTTTCTTTAGAAAGTGGAACTTTAGTTTGGGGTGTTGCTGACTTAAGCAGATTCAACTTTTACTTTAAAAAGAACTGGCAGATTAGTGGCTTCTGCTGCTCAGGTGATAGAAGAAATATGACTACTTTTCTGTTCAATTGCTTGAAGCTAACTGATACTTTCAGTTTGGAATAGGTATGAGTGATTTTGGTGAGGAGCTGACAGACCTTGCCGTGACCAAGGATGGCAAGAGAGAAACTTCTGTGCTCTCTAATTCAGGAATGTATTTCCCCTGGCTTCAGGAGCGTGTAGAAACTGTAGGTAAGTGGACATCATCGAAGCCTGTCACTTTAATGCAAAGAAGTCCTGAGATTGAACACAGATACAGAATGAATAACCAGGCTGGTTTATTCTCCTCCAGCCTCTTCATATTATTTTATTTGTTGTTGTTGAGACATGGTCCTGCTATTTATCCCTGACTGGCCTGAAACTCACTTAAGTTAGCTCAGCCTAGTTTAGAACTCTTGGTTGTTCCCTTGCCTCTGCCTTCAGGTGTGAATCATGATGCCTGATGATTACTAAAATCAGATGGGAGGGTTGTTTTTACAGCTGTAGACAAAAAGGAAATGATAAGAAATTAGTTTTTTCTTTTAGTTTTTTTTTTTTTGCATTTAAACTAATACCTACGCTATATTATGATAGGTATATATTTATTTTAGATTTTTAGTCCTCTTTACTGAGCACTTAAATCTTTGGCATTGGCAAACTCTTGGGGATTTACAGATGAAGAAAATGTGGTCTCTCTTGGGGAACACACACGCTGGAAGCACTAAGGAAATTTTTGTTGAATTTAATGGAGATAATTTCTTATAGACTATATACAGTAGGTTTAAAAAGCCTTTTCTTTATTTTAATCTAATGTAGATGCAGACAAGGTTTTTAATGGGTTGATTTCTATGAGTACATAAAGAAGCAGTGGTCCACGTGCTGCCATGTGTCACACCTTTACATACACTTACACCAGCACTTTTCTTACTGCTCTTGAGTCTTTATTTGGCTCCTAGAATTTAGCTCCCATTTAAAAAGAAGAATTCATGTAACTTTATATTCTAATTAGACTTCAGTGAATGTGTGCATTGGCATTTTTTCATGAGGACACTAAATTGCCGAGAAATTAAACTCTTAAGTAATGATATCTGGAGCAAATCAAGTCTGTCTGATCTCAAATCTATAAAGAGGTAGATGGCACTTGGCCTGAGAGCAGTTTTCTATTAGGTGAATAAAGGCTATTTGAAGAGGTATTTGGCCAGTTTTGTGGGTTAGTTGCCTGGGATTCTTGGGATCTAAGCAGCGTCTATAGTTCTTATTAAGCTCGGTGTTCGTTAAGTGGTCTGAGAAGTACCTGGTCTATGCTGTACTCTTCTTTCCCCTCCAGCCCTCCTCAAGGCAGGGTCTTGCTGATGAGCTTGATGGAACTTGCTACACAGACCAGGATGGCCTCAGACTTGCAGCTAGCCTCCTGCCTTTGTTGTCTGGTTGCTGAATTGGTAGACAGTGCAGCACTGTACCCTGCTGAAGGGCTGTAGTCTTTATCATGACGTTTTTAATTTCATGTCTCCTATGATATATGTTCTGTGAACTGTCTTGTGTGGTGATATGTAGGTCACCACTCCTATTGCCCCCCCCCCCATGAGTGGTATTCATGAGTTACCACTCTCTAACCCTTCTGGATTGACTGTGGGTGGATCTGTTCTCTGATAATTCCAGTCTATTTTTATTACATATATAACATATCACCACAGTCTTGCATACTTATCAAACTGTCTTGACAGTTTCAAGGTGTCATATAAATTGTTTTTGTAAGTTTAATAGTTGCAAGTGAAAAATTTCCACCACATGATGGATTTTAAAATGGAATTATTTTACTTTAAAAATAGATCTAGTGGAATCTAAATCATATAAAAATGTAATATATTATGTTACAAGTTTTTAAATGGTAATAGGTGAGTAAAAAAGCATTTAATAGAGGGGAGTTTTAGAATACTTTTTTTAGATAAAGTATATATCACTACACACACATACATATGCATATACACACCACACATATGTACTCTTAATGTCTCATATATTATAAGTATTAGAGTTTCTTTTAGGTTGAGACATTGTAACTATTGGTTGTATACAATTGATAAAAATAACAAAACTTTGTTGGGAAATTGCTGGGACTTAACTATTAGAGTAATTTTAATTTGTATTTTATTTCAACAAAAATAAGGTGATTACTTTTTCCTCAGTTTATAAATCCATGGATAATTTTTTATGTATTTATTTCCTTTTCCCTGCCATGAACACTTCATTTTTGAGGCAAAGTCTTGCTGTAGCTCAGGCATACCCCAGACTCAGTTTTGTAGTGATAATGGAATTACAGGTGTGACCACACAGTTTGATTGTTCTATATTTTTACTTTTCTATAGAGGGTAGATTTAACATCAATTCTATTATGCTTGTTTCAGTTTCTGTAAGTTTAGAGGCATAGGAAGTCCATGGGGAAGTGATAGCAGTGTATCTCTGTCTCTGTGAGCTAGCAGGCTTTCACCTCACCATCAGACTCCCAAGTCTTTATTGGTAAAATTGACCGATTAAAATTTTGTTAAAACAACAGCCACCTCTTGGGAGGTAGAGGCTATCAGATTTCTGAGTTTCAGAAAAAGAAAAAAAAAAGTTACCAATGTCTCTATTTTGAAAGACAGATTTTGGGAATCATCTGACTTGCAGAGGGCAATGTTAAGGGTCATTTACTTGGAAGCTGCATCTTTGGCTTCAGGTTTTATATGTGTTTTGACTGTAGGCCTTGAACACAGACCTGGTTTTCTAGAAGATCAGTTAGAAAGGAGTGTATAGTAACACATAAATACACTGATTTTTGTGTTCTTTTTTATTGTTTTGGGAATACTGAGGATTAAATCCAAAGCCTTGCACATAGCTATACTGCTGCTGAGCTGTAGCCTCTGTCCTGGCTGTTTACATTAAAAAAATTATTATGTTAAATTTATTTTGGCTTTTATGGTATGAGTTTCTATGTATGTGTGTGTACTATGTATGTTGGACCCACAGAGGGCAAGCATGTTGAATCCCCTAGAGTTATTAGCAGATGCGTGTGGCCATGTGGCTGTGGGAACCAAACCTGATCTTCTGTAAGAGCAGCAACAGCCATCCTCACTCTTGGGCCATCCTTCCAGACTGTCTTCCTTATTATGGGGTGTGTGTATGTGTCTCTGGGTTTGTGTGTGTGAATGCAATGCCCACGGAGGCCAGAAGAGGGCGTCACATGCATTTCCTGATGTGGAGTTACAAGTGAGTTTAAGCTACTTGACATGGGTGCTGGGAACTGAATTCTCGGGTCCTATTTCAGAGCAGTACATGATCTTAACCTCTGAGTCATCTCTCCAGCACCTGCCCAGAGTGTTTTAAAAATACCTTCACATGGTTCCTGCTGATCTCTGTACTTGCTTAAATAAGGGAGTCTAGCTGGAAGACTAGAGCCCAGAGCCAGGCATGATTGCATACCTGTAACTCCAGCGTTTGTGAGACTAGACAGAAAGAGTCCCAGGTCATACTTGCTACAGGGTGACTTGAAGTCAGCCTGGGCCATATGTGAGTCTCAGGAAACCAGGAACAAAAGAGAAATGAAAAAAGAAAACAAGTGCTGTCCACACAGGATCTGTTAGAAAGGAAAAGGGGATATCAGTATAACCTATCCTTCTTATAAAAGTGTAACTAAGCCCACTTATGGTTGACATGGAGCTTGTCAGTACTGTATACACCTAACTGATGCTAATGTTTAACAACTGTGGTAATCTTGGCTCATTACTATCACTAAATTACTGAAAACTTGATCCTTAAACAAAAAAGGTTCATTTGGAGTTTCTGAACATTAGTGGGTAATAGAGAACGCGTTCCCCTAAAATATAGCATTGGTGACTTATACCCATGTTAAATACTGGGACCTGCTCCTTTGGAAGGTTCTATCCAAATTATTTAGTAAAGGAACAATCAGTTTTAAAAGATGTATTTAAAATCTAATATTTAGGATTAGATTTTATTTATTTGCTTTTTGTTTTTTTTTTTTTGAGACAGAATTTCCTTATGTAGTTCAGTTTTTGAACTCACAGTCTTGCCTCAGGCTATTTAATGTTCAGATTACAGTCATACGTCGTTATGTCCAGCTTAACTTTTAAATTCTCCTTTGAGTTTCTGTGTAAGATAATCTCAAGAGCATGGAAAGACTGAATGTATAGAAGCAGTGGCTGCTTGCATATGATCTGCCCAGGCCAACTGGCCACATGGTATCATGGGCTGGGAGACCACTGAGACTAATATTGTATGACAGGGCTTGTTTTAAATTAGTGAGCTTGATCCTGGAGTAGGCTGGGTCAGTAGGACTTGCTGCCCTTGTTAAAACTTGTGTTTGTTGAGGTTTGAGGTATAGCTGACTTGGAGTCAATGTGAGTAACTGGTCTTCTGTTCATTGTTGCAGTTACTGGAGGGAAGAGAAAGCGGGATTTTGCTCAGACAACCGATGCTTGTTTAAGTTTTATCCAAGAAGCCCTGCTGAAGCACCAGTGGCAGCAAGCTGCAGAGTATATGCACAGTTACCTACAGACCCTGGAGGACTCGGACACCTACAAGAGACAGGCTGCCCCCGAGGTAGACAATGGGAGTCTGGCTTGGAGTCTTGCTTCTAGCTCTAACCACGGCAGCCCTTTGTTTCTCTTGCCTCTGCCTCCTGAGTTCTGGGTTCTGAACCTGCCACCACCATGTCTGGCTTCCTCCATCTCTTTTATTGTCAGGATTCCGTTGTGTGCAGTACAACATTTAATGCACCCATTTGTCAGTGGTTTCTCTCAACACATATGTATGTGTTTTTGCATGGTGTTTGCTTTAATGTCTCTTTGGTATATGCTGAGGAGTGGGATTATAAGTTATATGATAATACTATTTTTAATCTCTTAAGGTTTTACCAAACTACTTACCAAAGTGGCTTTTCCACTTTATATTTCTGCCAGCAATATTTAATGTTCTAACTTTTTCATATTTATTTATTTATTTATTTATTTATTTATTTATTTTGAGCCGGTCTTGATCTGTCTACCATCCTGGCCTCAGACTCAGGTTTACAGAGTCCTCTGTCTAAGCCTCCTGAGGCTGGGAGGCACGAGCAGCCGTGCCTGTCTTTTTTTTGATACTTGGGGTTGTGAAGTTGAATTTGTTCATATTATGCTTTGCACTTCCCTGTTGACAATTACTGTGGGCGGGGCTTCATGAGAACTAATGGCTTTCCATTTCCCTGGAGCACCAGCCATGGTCAGTCCTCTAACTGATGTGGATTTTTTCTTTTTTTGTAGAATGTGCCCACTCTGCTCCTGGTCTGTCTGTCTGATCTGATCCCATCTCTTTAACTTGGGTTTTATTCTCTAGCCTCACTGCCCTCGCTTTAATGGAGCAGGTCAGGCATACTCTTTCTCCTTGATTTCCCTTACTTAGAAGGGTACCCTCCTACTTGTCACCCTCCTGAAGGCCTCTTCTAATGATTTTACTCTGATACCCATCCCTGCCTTTTGCCCAGCACTCCTGACGTCCTATTGTATAAAAAGCCAGATGTGGAGGTGCACATCTGTAACCCCAACAGGGGAGGCAGAAGCAGAGGCAACTGTAAGACACCTGATTTTATTAATCTACTTTAGGTTGAAAGAGAAACAGACATTTGCTCCCTGAGAAAAGCAGAGTTCAAGTTTCGTCACCAAAAAGTGGCCCAAGAACATTTATTTCATTAAAATTTGTCTTTTCTGATAAATATCCTTAGACTGGCATCCTAAGTGCATAGCTCATTCACTCAGTGTGGATGAAAGTTCAGGGAGTGTGGACATGTCTACTGTCTGCCCTTCAGGGAGTGTGGACATGTCTACTGTCTGCCCTTCAGGGAGTGTGGACATGTCTACTGTCTGCACTTGAGGGACTGTGGACATGTCTACTGTCTGCCCTTCAGGGACTGTGGACATGTCTACTGTCTGCCCTTCAGGGACTGTGGACATGTCTACTGTCTGGACTTGAGGGTCTGTAGACATGTCTACTGTCTGCACTTGGGGTTTGAAAATGAGATTGAGCCCTGTAGGAACCTGTTTTCCGACTTACCCATTTCAGACTGATTTTTAAGTTTATGCTTAATATGCATCTTAATAGTACCTTTCAAAGAGCACTTATTTAATAATGACACTGCTATTCTTGCCTAGTGTAATGGTTTGAATGAGAATGTCCTGTAGGCTCTGGCCTTTGAATACTCTAATGACAAAAGAAGTATGTTTGTCATTAGAGGTGGGCTTTCAGAGTTTAAAGATCACAGCATTCCTAGTTTGCTTTCTGCTTCATGCTTGCCGTTTAAGATGTGAGCCTCTGGCTCTTGCCATCATGCCTCTGCGCTGCCATCATAGACTAACCCTCTGGAACCGTAAGCCTAAGTCCACTCTTCATCCTAATTGCTGTGGTCATGGTGTTTTATCACAACAACAATGTCACCAGTATCCCAGATTTTTGAGATGTAATGATTGTCAACTCGTTAAGAATTCTGCTTTACTAGATGGAGTGTAGTAATGTCTGGTAGTGGTGGCCTCCACGGAGAGGAAGTGTGAGTTGCTTTTAATTGTTGTAATCAGGAAAAAACATATATATAAATAGAAAAAGATTTATTATTTTGCTATTAATTTCTACTTCGATAGATCATTTGGAAGCTTGGAAGTGAAATTCTCTTTTATCACCCCAAAAGCAATGTGGAGACTTTTAATAGCTTTGCTGACCGGATGAAGAATATTGGCGTCTTGAATTATTTAAAGGTGAGGCTGTAGACGTGTGAATTTACGTTTTCAATGTGTGCTTGTTTTAATTGTCTGTATCAGTGCTGAGATAGAAAATCCTGGAAAATAGAAAAGACCTTGGGTAAAGGAGATGAGGAGAACACTACTGTGCAGATTGCTCAACTCTGGTTTCCAGTCACGTTCTGTGTGATCTGATTGGAATCCTGGTCTGTCCCTGGCTGTCAAGCCCAGTCCTTCAGAGATTAGGCTGGACCTCACTATGGACACAGCCAGTCGTCACATTTGCTGAACCTACTTGAGCCGTGCTGGCATTTTTGGAAAAAACCAAACTGA
This sequence comes from Sigmodon hispidus, assembly GCA_004025045.1. Taxonomy (NCBI): domain Eukaryota; kingdom Metazoa; phylum Chordata; class Mammalia; order Rodentia; family Cricetidae; genus Sigmodon; species Sigmodon hispidus. Next base: position 41,337 of record PVIH01009820.1, on the reverse strand, counting down.
ACCGTAGTAGGCATTTGAATGTGTCCGGTGCTGTAGTGTTCTTGTTTAGAGGGAACCCTCTCTCTGCATCCCTTTCTTTACTAGTTTTTAATAATAGTTTTTTGCAAAAGGAACTGAGACAGTATTATAGCACCATTCTTTAGTAATCTTATAAAGAGTTAGTTATTAAATTTTTTCAAAACTGTAAAGTTGTATAAGAACTCGGCCACAAGTTGAGTAGCTGGGACAGAAACTATACAGTCTGACAACCTGCAAAGCATAAAGTGTGCATTCCTGGCTCTTGGGTTTGTTTTTACTTGTTCAGTTTTTTGATTTGTGTGTGTGTGTGTATGTGAGTGTGTGTGTATGTATATATGTGTGTATGTGTGTGTATGTGGGTGTGTGTGTGTGCATGTATGTGTGAATGTATGTGTGTGTTTGTGTATGTATGTGTGTGTGTGTGTGAATGTGTGTGTGTGTGAATGTGTGTGTGTGTGAATGTGTGTGTGTGTGAATGTGTGTGTGTGTGAATGTGTGTGTGTGTGAATGTGTGTGTGTATGTGAGTATGTATGTGTGAATGTGTGTGTGTGTGTGAATGTGTGTGTATATATGTGTGTGAATGTGTGTGAGTGTGTGTGTGTGTCTACTGGACTGGAAGTCTGATGTTGACACCGGGAGTCTTTCTTGATCACCCTCCACTTTACCTATTGAGGCAGGGTTTTTGCTGACCCAGAGCTAACTGGTTCTGGCCAGCTAATCTGGCTAGCCAGTGTGCTCTGGGATTCTGTAGGCACCTCTTGTGTACTGGGGTGATAGGCAGACCCCAGTACCTGCCCAACTTGTTCTGTGGGTTCTGGGGGATCCAACCTCTAGCCCTCCTGCTTTCTCGTCATAGTTTACCCACAGAATCATCATCGCAGCACCTCCCCTCTTTTTGAGGCAGGGCCTTGCTATGTAGCTCAGGCTAGTTCCCAGCTCACAGTCCTACCTCAGCCTTCCTGGCACTGGGATTACAGGTGAGTGCTACCATGCCCAGCTCTAGGACACTTTTGCTTTTGTCTCAGGAATACTCTTTTCCTCCTAAAGTAAACTCATTCTTCAGTGATTTCTCTGAGTGTATTTGCCATGCATGAAGTTGTTAGGCTGTTGTCTACTGTAGGTCAAGCAGGCAGAAGATTATGTCATTTACTCTTAAGCTGTTTCTTCTGAAAGGTTACTGATAATAACAGGTGAAGAAATGAGTGACTAATAGTTCAGGCTGAAAATGTGGCCTTTATGCCCAGTTTTCTCACTATGTTACACTGTGTTTTGATACTCTCAGTCACAGTATTGTTTCACTTGCCTTTCTTCGCTTGATTAAAAAATGTGAATTACAGAGTATGGATTACACTGCTGTCTGAGCTTTTCCCTTTTTTCTTTCTTCTTTGGTTTTCTTTTTTTTAACTTTTTATTTATCTATTTGCCTTGGTGTTTTGCATGGAACTGAAACTGCAGACAGTTGTGAGCTGCCATGTGGTTGCTGGGAATTGAACTCAGGTCCTCTGGAAGAACAGTCAGTACTCTCAACCGCTGAGCCATCTCTCCAGCCCTCTTCTTTGGTTTTCAAGACAGTGTTTCTCTGTGTAGCCCTGGCTGTCCTAGAACTCCCTCTGTAGACCAGGCTGGCCTCAAACTCACGGAGATCCACTTGCCTCTGCCTCTCAGGGCTAAAGGCATGGGGGGGGGCAGTTGAACTTTCACTTTATTTGAAGGTTCTAATGCAGAGCTTTTAGGACTAGGCCAGCATATGTGATATCGTTCCTGAGTTCTGACAGTGAGTTTCTTGTTGATGCAGATCTCCTTACAACACGCGTTGTATCTTGTACATCACGGAATGCTTGAGGATGCCAAGAGAAGTCTCAGTAATGCAGAGACATGGAGGTACGGGGAGAAGTCTTCCTCTCAGGAGGTGTTAATCAACCTTGTGCAGGCCTACAAAGGGCTTTTACAGCACCATACTTGGTCCAGAAAGAAAACGGAACTGTCAAAGCTCGGTGAGTTGGCACAGTCTGCTTTCTCGTGGTGAAGGGATGCAGGGCAGTGTGGCTCACATGCACCACTGAGCTCATCCAGATGTGACATAAAAAAAGATTGCTCTTGGGAGGCTGAGGCTATTTTGAGTTTGAGGTCAGGGTCTCAAAAATTTAAGCAAGCAAATGGAAACCATTTCCTGGTATGCATTGGCTAGGTGAGTTTTAAAGGTATTTACTTTCCTTCTTATAGTGGTACTAGAACTGGAGCAGGTTATTCTGGGACTGTTTTGGACTGTGGTGTTTACCTCTGTTGGATAGATAATGTACTTTTTTGCATACAGTGGATGGTTTAGTCTATGTGAGATTGAGGTGGAAAGGAATGGGTGGAGCTTTCAGAAGATCTTTAACCTTAAGTGTCTTTAATGAAAAACAAGAAGGAAAAAACCCCAAATATTTCTGCCCATATATATAATAGATGGTTTGAGTTGATGACTGTTCTGGAGTCATTGCTGTTTCAATGTAATTTTATCAAAGGTAACCATAGTGGCACATGCCTTTAATCCTAGTACTTGGGAGGCAGAGGCACGTGGATGGATCTCTGGAGTCTGAGGCCAGTCTGGTCTAAATAGTAAGTTCCAGGGCAGCCAGGGATATAGAGTAATACCCTGTCTATAAAGATAAATAAATAGTAAACGAAGAAAGAAACAAAGACTAACAGATACTGTCGAGCATGGCGACCAGTGCACCTGTTCCTGCTGCAGCTGTGTCTGTCTGTCAGGTTTGATGAGCTTGGTAATTGATGACTTTTCCTTCAAACCTAAGTAATGCTTAAGGATTTGCTTTTTGATTTTTCTTACAATGTTTTTTTCCTTCCACATCCTTAATCTGCTTTCTTGGTCTGATTTCTAAGCACAGACCAATTCTAACTCACCCAGCCACTAGGAAAAGGATCAATGTAATGTGCCTTTTTACTTTGAAGTATCATTTTGTGCTTCTGATAGGTGATAACTTTTGAAAGAATAACTTTGCATCAAACCTTTTATGGAATTCAGCGTACAATATGGTATGAACATATGCGAAGTTCCTGTTCCTGTAACCGCTAGGTTAAAGACTAGTCATTATTCTCACTAACCTGCTGGTTGTGCACATATGTCTCTTAATCCGTCCTCTGTTCTGTGCCTGACTCATAATCACTCCTGGGCTGGCTAGTCTGTGCCACCTTGGCACAAGATGGAATCACTGGAGAACAGGGAGTGTTGTGAAGGTTCCGGCCCAGACTGGAAGTTTAGTTTCACTCCTGGCCTCGTTTTGCCACAAATAATCACACACAGGCTTATATTATTTTTATGCTGATTGACCTAGGGCCCAGGCATATGATTTGTTAGCTCCTTCATCTGAACTCAACCCGTCTTGTGCAGCCGTGCGACTCAGTACCTTTTCTCAGAGCAGCATTTCGGCTTCTTTCCTCTGTGTCTGCACCCGTGGATTCTGGTGAACCAAACTCCTGAAGTCCAGTTGCCACCAGCAGAAATGGTTGCAGACTTCCGACTTCTACAAAGATGTCCACTATAAGAGTTTTACATTTTAGTCCTTATATTTAGATGTTTAATCCATTTTTAGTTACTCATGTTTACATGATGCAGGGTGGATAACAATCCACTCTTTTGTTTTGCATATGTCTGTCCAGTTGTTTGATTGTACTTTTTGAAAACTTCCTTTCAGCTGGGTGGTAGTGACACACACCTTTAATCCTAGGACTTGGGAGACAGAGACAGGCAGATCTCTGTGAGTTCAAGGCCAGCTTGATCTACAGAGCAGTTCCAGGATAGCTAGAGCTGTTACGCGAAGAAACCTTGTTTTGGGGGGTAAAAAGTGTTCCTTTTTTAAAATTTGTCTTGTCAACTGTACTGACAGTTGGTTGCTCATAATCATGAAGGTTTATTTCAGGGCTCCAAATTCTCATGTGAGTGGTCTGTGTATGCTAATCTTTGTGGCTGTATCACACAGTTCTGATGACTGTACATTGTAATAAATTTGGAAATGATGGTGCATTGGTTGAGTCAGATGCTTAGCTGACTGGGATTTGGAGTGTGATTGTTCTTTAGAGGCGTCTAGACTAAGTGGACCAGTATGCTGTTGGGGACCTGAGCATTGTTAGAGTTTACTAGTGCCCACCTAGACTTGAGCTTTGCTTATGGCTTATCTAAATGAATGTATGAATCTTTTATGTTTGAGCAGATGAGGATGATTATGCTTATACTGCAAAATCCCAAAACATGCTCAGCCAGAGCTGCAAGACGTCTGCAAATATTTGTGCGCTTCTTAAAACTCCTGGGGTTTGGGATCCTTTTGTGAAGAGTTATGTGGAGGTAAGTCACCTTTTATAGGCCAAGATGGTGATACACTTGTAGCCCTGGCCCTGAGAAGGCTGAGACAGGATTGCTGCAAGTGTGAGGCCAGCTTTAGGTATATAGTGAACTCTAGGTTACCCTGAGCTAAATTTGTAGTACAACTCTGTCTCAGGAACAGAAGTACAAGATGGTATTTGTTTGATTTTTGTCATATGATCAGAAGGAAGCTAATAGAGAAAATGTTAAAGTTTTCTCTTTTTTGGTCTAAATAATTTCGGCCTATTAATATTATTAATATGCTATGCAAGTTACTCTTGTTTAGTTTTACTCCTGGCTAACTTTTTAATGATTTGAATGTGAAATGTACCATAAAGACTAATATGCTTGAATGCTTGGTGGCCCCTGGCTTTGTGAGATTGTGGGGCCTCTGTGTGGTAGGGCCTGGCTGGAGGAAGTGGGACAGGTACAGTAAGGGTCCTGCTTCCATCCTCTTCTTGGTCAGTGCTTTGTGATGACTAGTTGCTACATTCTCTCATAGACTAAACCTTTAGCCATGTCTTCTCTGTCTTGATGGATTCTCACCCTTTGAACTATATACTCAGATAAATACCCCCCCCCACACACACTGAAAAAACCAAAACAACAACAAACCCAGGGTTTCTCTGTGTTGCCCTGGCTATCCTGGAACTCTATCTAGACCAGACTTTCCTCAGACTCAGAGATCTGCTCGCCTCTGCCTTTGGTTAGAGGAGTGTGTCACCAGCACTTGGTTAAATCCTTCCTTCCTTTAGTTGTTTCTGTGAAGTTTCGGTGGCATTGATTAGAAAAGGAAGTACACCTGTCATGGCCAGATGCCTACATGCATAGTGTAATAGTGACTGGCGAGTCTGCATTTTTATTGTTGAACATAGTGTAAAAACAGGATAATTGCTAAAGATTTGGTGGCATGAAGAAAGGAAGTGGGAAAAATCTGAACCAAAATCACAACTTGAGCGAGTGAGCAAAACAATGGCTTTTCTGAGTTCACAAAGCTACCCCAGCTACCCTCTGAGTCCTTGCAGAGGACCTGAGGGCCTGGGTGCTCTTGGTAAAAATTGGAGTGCTAAAGTGACCATTTTGTTGTCAGAAGATAGTCTAGTTCGTCTGAATCCCTCCGTAGATTGGAGCTGAAGTTCCCATGTCCCCCTTAGGGCTGTAGTTAGGAGGGTGCCAAGATAGTAGGTTCACACTCTGGGTCATTAGTGTTCTCTCCTTTAGGGACTTGGATTTCTTGTAGAAACAGTTCTTACATTGGGGATCTACACCTTCCAGTAACAAATTCAAGGAAAAAATGAGACAATGTGTAGACCTTTGACCCTGTTCTGTAGATGTTGTAGGGGTGTTAGAAAAGCAGAATTCGTGTTGTTATTGTCTACTATACAGTATTTCACATGGTTGTGATTTCTTTTTTCTTGTTGCTGTTCTTAGCAGAAAGCTTGTATTTTCTTTTTTGTGGAATTATTTTATAGAATTAATCTAAGACACACTTTTATTTCATACAGATGCTAGAATTCTATGGTGATCTTGATGGAGCCCGAGAGATACTCACCAATTATGCGTATGATCAAAAGTTCCCCTCCAACCCCAATGCCCACATCTACTTATACGAATTTCTTAAGAGAGAGAAGGCACCAAGAGCAAAGCTGATAAGTGCTCTTAAGGTATAGAAATTTCTCCAGTGTTTGAATAGAAAGTCATTCTTTATATTATGACTCCTATAGAAAATGACAACAGGCTGGAGGGTAGCTCAGTGGTAGAGCACACGGCCAGCATATGCAAGGCCCAGGGCTTGGTGCCCCGCACCATAAGAAAAAACAACAGAAGGTAAACCATCAGAGGATGAGGGGTCGCTGTGATCAGTAGAGAATGCCATTCTCTGTGGGCTTTAGGAGGAAACTGCTGCTCCTGAGGAGAAGCCTCTGCATCTGCTGTATTGAAATCTAATTGACATACCTTAAGGGCAGTCGTTTTCACACTTGGTTGTTGTTTAATTGGTATTGGCATCCTCAGAGCCGCAGAGATAATGAAGCTCAAGAGTCCTGTAGGATTCTGGATTCCTCTTTTAACCCCCTACATAACCAGCCCGTCCATATTCCCCTATGCAAGGCAGCCACTGGTCAATTTATTTTAAACCTCATCCGAAATTTTATATAAATATAATTATATGGTTTCTACTTTTTTTGTCTGGCTTCTCTTGCTTAGCATATTTTTGGTTTCCTCCATGCTGTGATGTGAATAATGTATGCATGTGTACATAATGTGTGCATGCGTGTAGAGGTCAGAGTTGGTGTCATGTCCATCTATTGCTCTCTGTTTTATGTTTTACAATTGATATTAGCCAACAGGCTTAGAGGTAAACACCTTTTGAGCATGGCCCTTCCTGCACCCATTACTCTTCATTGGCTAACCTGACTGGCCAGGGAGCGCCAGGCATCTGCTCTACCATGAAGTTTATAGGCATGCACTGTCTTTACGTGTGAGTTCTATGGATCTGAACTCAGATCCTCATGCCTTCAGAACACTGCTTTATTGACTATGGGCTTTAGTCATTACTGAAATTTCTTGATGGATGAGGAGACAAATTTACATTCACATGTATGTGCATGCATACATGGCTCATGCTGGGGCTGGGGAGTGAACCCAGGGCCTTATATCTCCTGAGCAAGCTCTCTTTTATTGAGCTACAGTACCAATCTTTATTTTCATTCTTTGATTATTAAGAATAATAAGTCTTTGTTCATTTTCTTGGGTAGCTAGTGACCTAAAAGTGGAGTTGCTAAGTAAGGGGAGTTTGTGCTTACATTTTAAGAAACTATGCTGTTGACATTACTACTGTCTGTAAATAAAAGTTTCGTCTCTGTGTCTCCTCTGCCTCCGTCCTGAAGACTGGATCGTGGCCACTGTAGTGGCTGCATTCCAGTCTCATTGTGACTTTCCTTCTCTGTTCCCCAGTAACTAATGCTGAGCATCTTTTGAGGTCTGCTGACTATTTTCTTGTATTTATTTGTCAATTGTTTAGATTATGTCTGTTTCTTGGGGGTTATGGGGAGATTTTATGTAATTTAGTTGCAATTCCTTTGTTAGATATGAATTTGCTAGATGTGTGGGCCCTTTTCTTTGTGGCTCTTTGCTTGCCTATGTTTTCTTTTTAGTCTTCTTGGTGCTGAGGATTGAACTGAGTTCCTTCAATGTTCTAAACATCCACTGTACTACTATGAGCATGGCGTGTGTCTTATTTGGGGTACCATGACCACGGCACTCTTACAAAGAAAACATTTAATTGGGATTGCTTGCTTATAGTTTCAGAGGGTAAGTCCCTGATCATCATGATGAGGATTATCACATAGCACATATGGTGCTGGAGAAATAGCTAAGAGTCCTTCATCTTGCAGGCAACAGGAAGTTGACTGAATGTCCCACTGAGGGAAGCTTGAACAAGAGACCTCAAAGCCCACCCTCACAGTGACACACTTGCACACCTTCTAATAGGGCCACTCCCTTTGGGGGCCTTTTTCTTTCAGACCACTGCGCTATGTTTCCATTCATGCTTCTATGGCTTACATGTATTATATATATTTATAATGTACGTAACATTATATGTTATATTTCTCATCAGTGTCTTTCAAAGAGCAGAAATCTCAATAATATTTAAATTTCAGTTTCTTTTTATGGCTTGGTGCTTTTTATCTGAGAAATTTTTGGCCTTCTAAACTAATCAAGATTCTCTTTTGTGTTGAATGGTTTTATGCTAAAGGTCTCTGATGGGTTATTGTTTGTAAAGTGAGATGTAAGAGTCAAGGGTTGTTTTTTTCCTCTAATTGGCTGATCTACTACTACTTATGAAAAGGCTTGTCTTTTCTTCTTTAGGAGCTTTGTTTAAGATCGATTGGTCCTGCCTGATATATATTTTTATCCTTGTACCAATAGTATGATCACTATAACTGAGGAAGTCTTGGAATCACATGAATTTTATATAAATCTGTCTACTTTCAAATGTCTTCTTTCACTTTTTATATACATTTGAATTAGCGTGTTGCCATAGAAACAAAAATCTTGAAGGGATTTTGAATCTGTAGACCAACTTTGAAAAAACTGTCACTTTTCACATGTTTTTGTTTTAATTACATATGCATGTGTAGGGCTCCGCACATGAGTGCAGATGCCCGAGGTGGCCAGAACAGGGCAGTGGATCCTATGTGGTTGGAGGTACAGGCACTGTGAGTCACCTGACATGGCATCTGAGAACTGAACTCTAGTCATCTGAACGATCAGCAAGCTCTTAACTGAGCCATTTTCCAGTCGCAGGAATTGACATCTCAATGAGATTGAGGTTTCCAGATAGAACATGGCATGGCTCTAGGTCTTTACTTTTTTCCAAAATATTTTACTTTCTGATATGTTATTTTGACAAATTTATTCCAAAGTAGTTCAGGTTTGGGATTGTTATATAGTATTTGTAATTTTTTTATCATGATAAAATATGCATTTTAGAACTTACCACTTTAAGTATATAGTTAGCATTAAAAGTTAGTTATTTCTTGCTGTCATCACTTTTGAATGTTTTTATTATCATTAAGCTTCTGTATTCATTAAATAGCAAGTTATTGTTATTACCTCTCTGAAGCCCTGGACACCTGTCTTCTCCAGTCTTAATGAATTTTCATGGTCAAGGATAAGCAGAAGCACACAGCATTTATCTTTTGTGTGGTTCTAACTGCATGGTCCCTCAGGTTGCTTGCAGCATGTCAGAACTGCCATTTGTGTGGCTGAGTGCTTCCTTGTGCCTGCAGATCGCATTTGGCTTGTCTAGTCATCTGCTGATAGAGGCCTGAGTTGTGTGGTATTTGACTATAGTCAGTAATGCTGTTGCACAGATTGTGGTGGGAGTGTTTGAGTCCCTGCTTTTAGGTTTTTAGGTGTATACCTAGTGTCAGTGACAGTGCTCGATGATATGTTGGTTGTTTGTGCTCCTGCTAGGAACACAGGAGAGCCCAGGCCTTTCACATCCTTTCCAGCTCTGTCCCACCCCCTTTCTTTCAGATAGTAGGTTATTCTATTGGATGCAAAATGATGTCTCATTATAGTTTAGATTTGTGTTTCCCTAATGGCTAGTCGTGATAGAAATCTTTTCATGTGCTTACTGGCCATTTATTAACATTTGTGGAGTAATGTCTGTTCGAGTCTTTTGTCCTTTTTAAAACAATTAGGTAGGCATTCTCTCCCTCCCATCCTGAACCTAGGCTCCCAGCATATTAAGCACATCTTTGACTACTGAGCTCCAGCCATCTGCCTCGGCTTCCCAAATGCTGGGGAGCAGAGGGCCACCTCCTGGACAGGACACTTACTATGTTTACAATAAAATAATTATAGAGAAATGGTTTTTTTCCTTTTGAGAAACTAACTTTTAGGAGCTAAGAATACAGTTTGTCGTAGCAAATGAGGGTCAGTGTCATACGCACAGGGTAAAGCACGCACGAAAGGGTAAACAGTGCAGAAGGGTCTGTGCCAGGGTCTGGCAGGAGGAGCGGTGTGTGTGGTTGGCGTCCAGGCAGAGAAGCGGAAGTGGCACGAACACAAGCAGAAGCAGACAGGCAGCAAGCACTCAGAGCGAGTGGCTGAGAGTTCTGAAAACTCATCTGGTGGTGGGGTTTGATCTGGGTGGTCGTTACCTGAGTGTGTTCAGCTTCATGAGAACATGTTGACTGTCACACAGTACTTATGGGAGAAATTGACAAAATTTGCTTTTTTGTTGTTGCTGTTAGAAAAAAAGTCAGCATATCTTAGGAAACAGAAAGAATGAACTCACCCTTATTTTTCCTTCTCATATATTATGTTCCAGCCCCCTCCCTCTTCTCCAGCCCCCCTCCTCTCTCTTCAGAAAAGGGCAGCATGAACTCACTTTTTAAATGTAATTTATTTTCTCTGTATATGTTGTCACCATGCACTGTGGTGGTCAGATGTCAGCTTATGGGAGTTGATCTCCTTCTACTCTTTGATCCTCCGGGTTCAAACCCCAATGGCCAGGGACGGCCAGCAGTGGGCACCATGCGCCACTGAGTCACCTTGTTGGCTCAATCCATTTTTTATGTATATTTGGAAATGTGAGATAATGTTACTTCAAATCCTGTTTGTTCCATAGTCATAAAATAGTTCTTTACATATATATTTTTAATTTTATGTGCGTTAGTGTTTTGCCCTGAAAAGTTTAGGTCTCCTGAAACTGGAGTTACAGACAGTTGTGAGCCACCATGTGGTTGTTGGGAATTGAACTCAGGACCTCTGGAAGCACAGTCAGTGCTCTTAACCTCTGAGCCATCTGCCCAGCCCTCTTTATATTCTTAAAAAAAAAAAGAAAATCTTTAAGTTTCTCCGTATTTCACAAAAGAAGTATTTAAAATATTCCCATGCTTTTTTAGTATGTTTTGAGTATATTCTGTAACTGTTCTCTCTGCCCTTGTCAGTTTTTGTTTTATGCATATCTTCTGTGATATTTTCTGAGCAGTATGGTATTTTCTCTGTGAGTTCTTTCATTTTGTTCTCTTAGACCTGGGTGTCATGTAGTTAGAGACTGGTTCTGCAGTCTGGTCTGGGCTTGAGGTCCTGATCTCCTGCCTCTACTTCCTGAGTGCTGGGATTACAAACCCTCGGCCACTTTACCTGGCTTTGTAATTTCTTTATTTATTCTTTCCAAAAGCAGCGTCTTTTAAGTTTTTAAGTATGGAAAGCGGAATAGCTATGTGTAAGATACAGTTAAAAGTCTGTTCACTCAATCTGTTTCTTCCAGTAAATTGTGCCATTTTGTTAGCAGGAATTTGAGAGGGTGATGGAGGCTGAAATGAGAGAGAAAGAGAGGACTCCAGAGGTCAGCCTCAGGTGTCATTTTTTGAGCGCTACTTACCTTGTTTGTTTTCTTTTTGTTATTGTTTTTGTTGTTGTGGTTGAGACAGTGCCTTGTTGTGTAGCCCTGGCTGGCTTGGAACTCTGTGTAGACCATGATGTCCTTAAACTAACAGAGCTCTCCAGCTCCTGAGGGCTGGAATTAAAGGTGTGCTCCTTCACACTTGGCCTATCTTGTTTCATGAACTTTTCTCCCTGAAACTCGACAACCACCCTAGGCTGGCTGCCTGGTCAGCAAGCCCCAGCAACCTGCCTGTTTCTGCTGCTCCAGTGCCGAGACTCCAAATGTGCTCGAGTTCTAGGGATCAGAGTGAGGTCCTTGTGCTCACTAGGTGCCAGTGAACTCACTGACTACATCCCATGCCTGCAGTGCCTCTGGAGGTCAGAAGAGAGTGTTGGATCCTTCTGTGTCTGGAGTCACAGATGTTGTGAGCTGCCCTGAGCTCTTAACCACTGTGCCATCTCTAGCCCCTCCCCTCTTTAGATACGGGGTCTCTCAGTGAACCTAAAGCTCACTAACAGGCTACACTGTCAGGACAGTGAACGCCCAGGATCCTCCTGTTTCTCCCCAGTGCTGTGAAGCAGGTACATGCTATCTATCCATGTGGTGCTGAGGATCTGAACGCTTGCATGGCCCTCAAGCTTGCATGGTGAGCGCTTTGCCCACTAAACCATCTCTTGGAGGTTTGTTTTCTAAGATAACTTTTCAGAGAATATCTTCTCATGTTCAGATTGAAACTGGATGAAAGCAAAGTACTTTTAAGTCCTTCCTTTATTTGCTGAGAGCATATTAGTCAGTAAGAATCTTATGTAAAAATAAGCTAGAATTTGAGAAATGTCTGTATCATGTATAAATTACACAACTATTTTCTCTTTCAGATTTTACATGAGATTGTGCCATCTCATTCACTAATGTTGGAATTTCATACGTTGCTTAGAAAATCAGGTAAAACTGCATTTTATCCTCATTTGTGCATGTAGACTAGGAGGAGGACCAGCTGTCTCTGATCCAGGGGCCACACCTGCTCATCACCTTTTTCACAAGCTGAATTCACTTGCACCGCACCTCCTCCTGGAATGCCGGTGGTTGCTTTTGCTTCATGACCATAGAACCTGTAGCTGGAGAGTCCGTATCCACAGCTCACAGAGCTTAAAATGGGTGCTGTCTAGTCCTAATGGAGAAATTTTGGATGTAGGATGACAGATGCCTTTTACTTCTAGGATTTGCCTCTTGTTAACCCCTTGAGGGCTGCAGTGCAGTATAGTAAAGAACATACATCTTAAAAGGAAGTGAGCTTGTTTAAGCCAGGTGCTCAAAGTCTGTAGGTCTCACTCTATATATACCCAAACCACCAAATAGGGTAGGTGCTATTTAATACAGGGCATAACTCCAAAAGAGGCTTACCATCTTAGATCACTAACCTTCAGCTCATCCCACAACAGTGAGCACAGTGAATTGCTTTAAACACCTAACTAACCAGAAGGCTTACATTACATAACCCTTCATCTTCTTAGCTCTGTGCACTTCTCCAGTACCTCCTGTAAGCTTGGGCTTTTGTGACCATTGCAGAAACGGAAGAACACCAGAAGCTGGCCTTGGGCGTGTTATTTGAAGTCCTTGATTTTGCTGGATGCACTAAGAACATAACTGCCTGGAAATACTTGGCAAAGTATCTGAAGCAGACATTAATGGAGTAAGTGAGAAACATTTATCACTGGCTCATCATAAGTAATAGTTGCCACATTTTAGCTGTTGCTTGTGGTGATATATTTTATATTTAATAAGATCAGCCTGGAATATCAGAGAGAGGAAACAGACCACAGTCAGTTCTTACCAGCCAACTTCTCAGACTGAACAGGGTAAATGCTGTCTTCAAAAGTCCTCCACCTGGATAGTTGCTCCTACAGAATACCTGAATCTCTGCTCCTCCCGCCTTAAATATCTTCTCTGCCCACTTCCTTCACTTCCAGGCTCAACTCTGCATCATAATCCTAGAGTTAGGATTGTAGGTATGAGCTACTACTGTTTGGTTGTTAGGCTCTGAACTCACAGATACACAGAAAAATCTCTGTCTCTTGAGTGATGGGATTAAAGGTGTGGGTCACCACCTGGTCATTCCCTGGATGGGATTAAAGGCATGAGTCACCACTCTCTGATCCTCATGGCTGAATTGTGGGTGATTCTGCTCTCTAATATTCAGGCTGATTTTATTAAATATAAAATATATGACTACATATTCCCTTTCGTGTCAAAAATTTAAAAAAGAAGGCTATAACTAACATAAGAAAAATTATATACCATAGGTACAATATATACAAGTAATTTCTTGAGTAATGTACAGTCCATTATTGACTGGCAGATTCAAAGAAAGTAATTCCATAACTTATCCTATTTTGGTGAGTCCAAAGGATTGTACCTAATTCACTTTTTATCTAACTTGTATTATTACTAACTAAAAATTATCATTTGATGTCTCTTAAACTTACACACTTTAACCTCTAAGTAAGTTTCTTTTCTAAAACTGCCACTAGAAAACTATATCTCATCTTCAGTTCCCTCAGAGCCCAAGAAGAAAATAATACTAGCTACATAAACAGGATGTGCAAGCAAGCAACTTCCAAAAAATGTGAAAAATGAAATAGCTTGCTTCCTATTTAGTCACCCAAGGTTCTTCTACATCGTTGAAGCATCCATCTTTGGCCTACAGGCCTAGCGTATTTGACAGACTTCCTGGTGAAGCAGAATATTCTTAAAGACCTTCCTACCTTGTTTTGACAAGGTTTGGCAGCTCTTTTTTGTGTGTCCTGCTTGTCCATTTTGAACATCATACTGTCAGCAGTCAAGGCAAGAGTGCTTTCTTGTCCAGTGGCTGACTTTTGTCACAAAGAAGGTCAGCTCCATGTGGAGAGTCTTTGTTGTCCATAATCTTCTCTGAAATAGATTGGTGCTGCCAGGAGCGGATGTCTCATTGTCATAAAAATAATAACCTCTGTTATTAAAATATCTTAAATGCCATATTCTGTGGATCTTTGAAGTGTTTGAAGAAGACCTGTTCATCTAAAATATATCTCTGTTTGTTCATGAAAACATCTAATATGACTATAAGTTTGATTGTAATGTCTAACTACTAACTTGCATTTCTTTACATCCTAATTAGTTAGTAATAATAACTTTCAAGGACTAGCATTTTGTATCACATTGTTAGATGAACTGTATAGGTACAATACCTTGAACAATTATGGAAAAATATATGTGCAGTAACAAAATTAATCTCAACTTTGTATCAGTATATGCAGTTCATATACAGTATAAAAAAATTTAATCCAATGTAAAATATTTAAAACTAGTAATTGTTTTTTAAAAGTAGATTCAGTAGACTACTCTTACATTTTATCATATCTGTATCCCTTTTTTTTTTAAAAAAAAAAAACAAGAACTCTGAATCTAATCTCCTTTGTTCAGCTTTTTTTCTAACCATAACCAATAACAATTTGAAACCAATTACCCTAAACAGTGACAATCATCCATAACCCATTGAAAGACCAAAAACCACCCACCCTTTTTCTTGGAAATGTGGGTGTTGTGTTCTTAAATTTACTTCCTGCTGTCTAGGGATGACGACATCTTTAGGAAATCCTGAAAATAAGTAGCTGTATCATTTGTTGTCCAGTCTCTACATAACAGGAAAGTACACGGTTTATCCCAAGTCCTGGCTAGAGCTGGTTCATCTCCGCTAAACACCTCCAAATTGTCCTGAGCAGTTTGTAGTGCAAATCTGACCTTTGGTTGGTGTTTGTCAGCAGACTGGCTTTGTCATATGAAATCATTGTTGAGGGGCACCATCTTTCTTTTGGATACTTTAAAGGTCACAATTAGACATTGTCATGGATCACTTCAGAAAACTGATAAGAGAATCAAACCCATATGTATAGGAAGCTAGATAAGCAAAGCCTTTTTTTTCTAGAATTAATTAGTAATCTATATGAACATTAATATCATGACAAAAAAGTTTAATATATATAATCTTATAAATTTTGCTATAAACTTTTATACAGCATAGGATTAGTAATAGTAGAATAGCCCTTTATTTTTAGTTATTCTTTTTTCTCACATCAGTTGCTTTTAAAGTTTTTAACTTAATATTTTTGCATTTCCTGTCTAGGATTTTTAGCTTTTTTCTTTCTGAGTATCAGAACCTAGGAAATACAAAATCATAAGCCTAACACATGGAAATTCTATGCATATATTTTATGTTAGCAAAATCAACACTGCCTCTTAAAGTGCATCTTAAAGTATCAGATACTGCACCTGCCATACATCTCGTCAGCACCACATTTTAGGTAAGAGAAAAGACACAGCTCTGCTCACGTTTATTCTGTATGTGAGAAGAGGCCTCCCAGAGTTAAGCTTTACTTGAATCTTTTATCCATTTTGGGTGGTGAGGAAATCCTGTGTTTGAGAATACAGGTGTAGAACTGACTTTACCCTGTGCCTTTCACTCTAGTTGATGGCAGGAACCTGCCAGGCGGGGCCTAAAAATGAGGCAGACCAAAGTCTCATGCAGTAGCCAGGTTTATTCAGAGCATCAGGCAATTCATACTCTGAGGGTTAAGAGCGACAAGATACATGTGAAAGCATAGAGGCTGTGAGTGTGGACAGCTGAAGAAAAGTGCACTCCTGTCGACTGGACCTGGGAGGGGCACACTCTTGGCCATGTTCCTGAAGATGGAGGAATGTTGAAACTAGGTGGATTTTACAGAGAAACCTTATACTTTTTCTTCTTAAAAAGCTCTGGTAGCAGAGAAGTCAAAGGTGAAGAGGCCAGCAGTTTGTGTCTGGTGAAGCCTGGTTTTCTTGTTCCAGGTGTCTGCTGCTTGCTGTTCCCTCACATGGTGAAGAGACCATGGCAGCTGCAGTCCAGATGTTCTTAAAGGCTCCAGGCCAGTTTGTGACTCAGCTCCTCATGTCCCTGCCTAGTGCTTCACCTTACTGTAATGGTCCCGGAGTCTGTACGAATTCACACTGTGGCAGTGTGCTGTGTGGGCACAGGCACTACCTATGACTTCATAGATCTGAAGTACTGTCTCAGTCCCTTCTGGATTGACCTCAGGGTTCCTGAAGGCCAGGAAACAGTGTTCACATCAAATCTAGCAGTTCTTCCACGAGCCCCACAGTGTTAAATACACATTTACTCAAGTTGTTGGTGAACACTTAGGCTCAGCATTATTAAGTTCAGGTATTTGTATGATTTTGTAGTGATGCCATCTGTTGACATAGTAATTTTGGTAGCATTTAATTTTATCTAAGAGAGTACAGTACCCTTTAAGTGATTATAATAATAGCTAACAGTTACCATGTAGCAGATACTGTTCAATGAGCTTTATGGGGGATCTGCTGTACCACTGGGCTAGTTTGCTCCTAATAATAATGCTAGAAAATAGCCATCAAAGAAACTGAGGCTCGGAAAGGTTAGCAGCTTGCTCAGGACCATATAATTGGAGATAGAGGATCTGAGATTTCAATCCAGGGTTTTCATTGAGTGTCCTTACTGTTGGCTACTCTGCTGTAAGGCATTGGCTATGAAGTAGAAATGGGTTGTGGAGACAGAAGTGGGAACACAGGCTTGCTCCGTGCTTCTGCTGTGACCATGTTCCCAAGTTAGCCTGGGACCATCTCTGAGGTTGTCTTAGGAACTGCTCATATTCACTTCTCATGACAGCTTTCCCCTTGACTGATGTGGCCTTCTTATGTCTCCTTCCAGAAACCATCCGGTGTGGGTTGAAGAGGAATGGAAGTCTAGGAGAAGCTGGTGGCCGACTTTTCACTTCAGCTTCTTTTGGGCAAAGAGCGACTGGAAGGCAGATGCTGGCTTGGCTTGTGAGAAAGCTTTTGTAGCAGGGATCCTTTTGGGCAAAGGTCTGTGGTTTTGTTCTGTTTATTTAGATGTACTTTTGGTGGACTCTGAACTAGAGAGTGGACCCATTTGTTCATCTTGTACAGTCTAATGCCAGGGCTTTTAGGTGCTTGAGAAATGACTAGAAGGAGAGTGTGAGCCAGGATTTTGATAAGAGCTTATGAGGGATCCCATAAACTGTGTGGTTGGCTTCCATCCCCTGACTTGAGTCTGGGGCATAAAATACACTGTTGAGCCTTACTGTGTAGGTTTACTGTGCTTATGGATGTCACAGAAAGCACAGAATGTTCTTAATTGACCTCAGTGTTCTTCATTAGCTTCATGTTTTATTCATTTTTCTGTCCTGTAAGGAATGAACATTTTCCCCCCTAAGAGAAATAATATCACCATTTAATAGTGAATAGTCTTTTGTTTTTAAATATTTATTTTATGTGAATTGATGTTTTGCCTGCATGTATAACTGTGTAAGGGTGCCAGATCTTGGAGTTATAGACAGTTTTTAGCTGCCATGTGGATGCTGGGAATGGAATTCAGGTCCTCCACAAGAACAGTCAGTGCTCTTAATGCTGAGCCATCTCTCCAGCCCCCCTCTTTTAAAATATGTGTATGTATATATATTTATTATGTATACAGTGTGCAGAAGAGGGTACCAGATCTCATTATAGATGGTTGTGAGCCACCATGTGGCTGCTGGGAATTGAACTCAGGACCTCTGGAAGAACAATCAGTGCTCTTAACTCTGAGCAATTTCTCCAGCCATGAATAGTCTTCTAAAATGAGGAAACTGATCTTTTATGGGATATTTTTGCCAGTAAAATGCTTACCTGCTTTGCACCACTGAAACATGCGTGGTGCAATATACTGAAATCAAACTGCCATGGAGAAGGTCCAGACATATGAAAGGAGCTTCAGTGAGCACTGGGGAGCCCGCGCTCAGAAGCCTCCAGAGTTCACCTTTGTCTGTGGTTTGTATTACTGTGCCCTGGCATCCTAAGGCTCACACCCACGTGTAGTGCTAAGAGGGCATCTCTAATGGAATGAGAATCTAAGAATTGTTTCTTAGAATTTAAGGAAAAGGTTGATTTCATGAGAAGAGGGGATTAATGAGAACAGTTGAAAATGCCATTTCTAATAGCATAGTAGTGATGGGACAGAAATGGCCACAGTGCCCCACTTCCTGAACACTGCATGGCATCTGAGCAGAGTCGAAAGCCTGGGACAGTTTTCACTCTTACTTGTCACTTAGGCAGTGAGCTTTGGTGGCCTTCTGTGTGAAATGCACATTGTAAACATAGCTCCTTATTTGCTAACAGCGTAGTAAATACCAAGCAAGCATCTGGAGGGCTTTAAGAATTCTCAAGAATTCTAGAAGTGTGAGGCATAGTTCTGCTTGAGAATGGGCACTTTTCTCTCATGGCTTGGTTCTGGCATTGAGCTGAGTTTGCCTCTTGCTCTGCTCCCCGCCTCCCCTTCATTGCATCCTCACATTCCACCTTGCTCAGCTTCTGCTGTGTCTTAGAATGGGCGTGACAGGTGTTCTTCATTCTATGCTGTGTGGAAAGCATGGCAGGCCCCTTTTCTCTTGGCGGGGAGCTTTTCCTCACAGTTAGCAACCCAGTTGCCTTCCTACTTTATGCTCTTTTCAGGTTTATGCAGTTGTTGATGTTAGGATAGGGTGAAATTCTTTGTAGTTTTCTATGTAGGTAAAAGCAGAAATCTGACTGTATTTAACTTCTACTATAAAGTAGTATGGTCTGTTTATGAATACAAATTAGTGCTTTCTAGATACTCAGAAGGCTGTGGTGGGAGAATCATTTGAATCTAGAAATTATATGTAAGTCTGGACAGCACAGCTAATCCTGTCTCAAAAGAAATACCAATAATTATTTTAGTAACAATGCAGCTACTCTAGGCCCCACCAGTTGAATGCTGTCTTCAAGGATGGTAGGTGGTTACTGTATTTAGGCTGTATAAACTTTTTCCTAGGAAGGATAAATGTATGTTAGCTGAGGATATAATAGAATTAATTTTATATGATTTGTGATTGTTTTGTTTAATAGAAATAATTATAGGTAGGCCTGGTGGTTTAGGCCAGTAATCTCAGTTACTTGGGAGGTGGAGATAGGAGAATTGCAAATTCAAAGCCTGCCTGGGTTACACAGTAACTTCAAGGCCAGCATGGACAGGCAGCTCAGTGGAACCTTTTCTTAAAATAAAAAGCAAAGAAAGAGGCCTGTGGCAGGGACTGTAGAGGTAGCTCAATGGTTAACAATGTTTGCTGTTCTCATAAAGGATCCATGTTCAGCTCTCAGCCCCTGTATTGGGAGGTGGACAACTGAACACTCCTGGCTTCTACAGGCACCCACAGATATGTGGTGCATGCATGTACACAAGCATACATAAGCAAAAACAAAAATAAATCTGCAGTCAGAAGTTTTTGTCTTGCCAGCAATTCCCAGATACCAGCAGCTACTTCCAGATAATTGACACAGAAGCTTAATATAAATGCTCAGCCCATAGCTCAGGCTTGTTACTAGCTAACTCTTACACTTTAAGTTAACCCATATTTCTATTTATGCTTTGCCACGTGGCTCATGGCTTGTTACCTCATTTTCACATGTCCTGCTTGCTCCATGACTGACTGACATCTCTGACTGGCTCTGCTTTTCCTGTTCCTAGAATTCTCCTAGTCTGATGGCCCTACCTATACTTCCAACATGGCCAAGCAATGTTTTATTTATACAATCAATGAGAACAGCACATATTCACACATACAGAAGGGCACCCCACATCATAAATCTTTAAAATCAAAAGTAAAAGATGTTGGGGTTAGCTCAGTGATAGAATACTTACCTAGCATGTGGGAGACCATAGGCTCCGTCTCTAGAATTGCCTGCATTCATGGATGGATGGTGCACAAAAATCTCATCATATCACACATTTTTCTTTTAGAAATTGGCTTCTCTGAAAATCTTGACAAGTGTCATTTTTGCATTGTGAGACTGAAGAGCAGGTAGACCCACCCTTCAGGAGCATTAGGCACTTTGTTCAGAGTGTGATCTCCATCCACTTCTTGATAGAAGGCTAGAAGGAACCATGTTTGATCACTTCTAATCTCTAATGTGTTTTTTCTAATCCTCTACTTTCCTTTTTTTCTACAGAAAACTTTCTTACTGTGAGAGATGCCATTGTAGCTGATTTACGAGCTGGCATTGAGAGGGAAGCTGGGTTAGGGTAAATTAGCTTTTGGAAGGTTCCTTTAATAAGTGCATGTTTATAAGATGCGTCTTACCGTGCAGGGCTTAGGAGGAAGGGTGGGAGGAGTTCAAGTGTTTGCTTTAATTATGGATGAGATGCACCTTCGCAGGCAGGACTGGCTTTCAGGGAAGCTTTTACAGGATGCCTTTTACATGCATTTTTTAAAAAGATGATTCTTACATTTGATTTCAGCCAGAAAGCTGAGAAAGGAATGTTTTTAAACAGAAAAAGTGTATGTTTGGTAGGAGCACATGACTTGCAAATAGTTACTTTTTACATTGGTATATGTGACACAATGAATCTACTTTTATAATTATTGATATTCTAGGATTGATGCAAAATTTAAAAGTATAATATAATATAGTATAGTATAGTATGTAGCAGAGTATAATATGTAGAAGTTTACGATAAATATTAAAACTTGTTTTATTTTTTAAGTTATAAATATTAAAACTTTTGTTTTATTTTTTAGGTTGTAGATATTTTCGGTATATTTTAAAACAAGATCATGAAACCTTGAAGAAGAAAATTAAGCGGATGAAGAAGTCTGTGAAAAAATATAGTATTGTAAATCCAGGTGTTTCCACCTAGATTGCAAGTTATTTTACAGCTGGCACTACAGTGTAGCAGCTCAGTGATCATTGGATGTGTTGTTTGATATTTTAAGAAGGTTGTTTAAATTATTTTAAGTATGTATGTGCATGCACATGTGACAGAAGTCAGCTATGTCATTCCTTAGGAGCCTTGTTTTGACACAGGTCTTTCTCAGAGACCTGGGCTCACCTACCAGACTGGCTGGCCAATGTGTTCCTCTTAGCTCTGGGATTGTAATTGTGGGCTACCAGGCTCAGATTGTTATTTTTTAATTTATTCATTCATTTGTTTATTTGTGTGTGTGTGTGCATGCATGTGTACCCATGTATGTGTTTGTGTATGTATGTATACCCGTGTGTGTGTGTATCCATGTGTGTATGTATACCCATGTGAGTGTATGCACCCATGTGTGTGTATGTATATCCATGTGTGTGTATACCCATGTGTGTGTATGTATACCCATGTGTGTGTATACCCATGTGTGTATGTATACCCATGTGTGTGTATACCCATGTGTGTATGTATACCCATGTGTGTGCATACCCATGTGTGTATGTATACCCATGTGTGTGTATAGCCATGTATGTTTATGCACCCATGTGTGTATGTATACTCATGTGTGTGTATACCCATTTGTGTATGTATACCCATGTGTGTGTATAGCCATGTATGTTTATGTATGTTTATGTATGCACCCATGTGTGTGTATGTATACCCATGTGTGTGTATACCCATGTATGTTTATGTATGCACCCATGTGTGTATGTACCCATGTGTGTGTATACCCATATGTGTGTATGTATACCCATGTGAGTGTATGCACCCACGTATGTGTATGTATACCCATGTATGTTTATGTATACCCATGTGTGTATGTATATCCGTGTGTGTATACCCATGTGTGTGTGTATGTACCCATGTGCAGATGACTTGGCATGAGTATGGTGGGAAGTAACTTGCAGGCGTTGGTTCTCTTCTTCCACCATATAGGTCTGAAGAATTAAGACTGTGGTCATGAGAGTGACAAGTGACTCTATCCCCCGAGTCATTTTGTCAGTCCTGTGCACAGCTCCTTATGTGCTCAACTCATGTCTTAGTGAGTTATTTTCCAGGTCCTTTATTTTATTTTTTTAATAATTTATTTATTTTTATTTTATGTGCATTGCTGTTTTGCCTGTGTGAATATATGTGTGACAGTTTTGGATTCCTTGAAACTGGAGTTAAAGACACTTTTGAGCTGCCATGTGAATGCTGAGAATTGAACTCTGGTCCTCTGGAAAAACTGAGTCATCTCTCCAGCTCCCTATTTTTATATTTTTTATATTTCATTTTATTTTCAATTATAGTTAGAAAAATAATCTCACTGCCTTCACTGTTTATAAATGTGTATATATATATATATATATATATATATATTTGTAACACTATATGTGCATTAAAGGATGATCCTTACACTTGATTTTAGCTGGAAAACTAAGAAAGGAGTGTTTTTACTTTTTAAAAAGAAAAAAGTGTTTTTTGGGGTTTTTGTGTGTGTGTGTGTGTGTGTGTGTTTCTTGTTATTGTTTTAGTGGAAGAACATAGCTCTAGAATAGCCTGTTCAGCTAGCCTGCCTCTGGCTGTTCTGTAATAAATACAACTTGTGCTGTGTAGTGAGTACATGCACTTTTAGAGTCTGACTGACCTATGCTACATTTACTACCATGAAGAAAAGCACTAGAGTGAGGTCTGTCAAGGAGGTGAAGAGAGTCCGAGGAAAGGACTCTTCCTTTCTCTGTTGATTTTGAGCAGAGCAGATGGGAGCAAATGACTCTCAGAGAGGGACCTTTACTCTGGAGACTAATTTGAATCAGAGTGGTGGAAGAGGGTGGCGTCACGAAGGGGCACGATGATTTAGCATATGCTTTGGAACTCCAGTGGTCCCTCGCCTTTTCTCTTGGGTATGAGAACATACCAATAGACTCTGTACCAGTGGAATAATGTCCCACACCCACAGGTACAAAGTGAGCCTGGTGGGGCAGCTTGACCAGAGGCCAATGACATGTTCCAAGAACATAAGCTGGGTTCTGTAGTGTACTGTGTTGATAAATGCTTCTTCAAAATGATCTTGGCTCTTGTGCAATTATTGTTGAAGTGACTAGTATTTGGATTCCAGGAAGGCTTACTAGTGTTCGGGAGACAGAAAACACATTTCCCCATTGGCCTATAGCCCTACCAGTCCTAAATCATGTACAGTGAAGTTGGACAAGTTATGCTTTGTCAATTTTTATTTCAGTAATATTTTGTACGTTGCGAGGGTCTTATCAACAGATAACTTTTCTAATGGACAAATGAAGCAAGTGGATCTTTCTTAGCACCACTTGTAAACCAAGTTGGAGTTAGCACATTAAAAGACCCAGCTTTCCTGAGAGTGGCTGCATGAGTTCTGTGTAAGCAACACTGTAGAGATAAATGCCCAAGCAAACCTCTGAGTACAGGCCAAGATTAGCTGGTTACATCACTCCTGAAATCTTGAGCTAGGGTCTGTGTTCCCCCCCCCCCCATCTTCTGTGGTTCTTGGTTTCTACACAAATCTTTACTTTTTTGTTTTGTTTTTGATTTTTAAACAAGGTCTGCCTGTGTAGACATGGCTGCCCTTAAACTCAGGATTCTCTGTCTCAGCTGTTACATGCTATGCTACAACATGTGGTTTCTCCTTTCTAGGATTTTCCTTCTTGCAGATTTAACATGTGTGGAAATTGTTTTAGGTGTGCAGAACCTAAAGCCAGTTTTGTGAACAGTGACTCTGCTAGGCTTTGTTAGGCACACTCTGTGCTATCCCTTCTGACCAAGAAGGTGAAGTAGGCCCTCAGAGATGACAGCCCTCTCCAGGGTCCTGACCTGCTGCTCTCAGCCTCCGGTGAAGCACTGAACTAGGTAGCTAACATCAGAAGAGAGGAGGCACAGCCTTGGGCCATTGGGGCAAGTAAACTAGGTCTATTCTCTCGCCCAGACTTTCTCAGAGAAACTCTGAGAAAGAGCCCTTACCAAACTATCACATGTAATTACTTTTTTAGTGCTTGTCTTTATCATTATCATGTTACTGAAGCATAAACATCTTTATGTGACTACCACCTAGCCATGTCTGGTTTAGTAGCTAAGTGAGTTGAAGTAAATACAAATGTATGACAGTGACTGAAGGTTTCCGCCCCTTGGAAAATTCCTTAGCAAGCTGATGCCAAGAATTTGGGTTAGTGTCTTACTGTTCTATTGTTGTGAAGAGACATCATGACCAAGGCAGCTTATGAAGGACATATTTAATTAGGGATTTCAGAGAGTTAGTTCATAATCATCATGGCAGGGACTATGGTGGCAGATAGGCAGGCACAGCACTGGAGCAGTGGCTGAGAGTGTGCATCTGGTTCATGAACGTGGCAGACAGCTAAAAACCAAGAGAAACTGGGCTGATGTGGGATTTTGAAATATCGAAGGCCACAACACCTAATCCTTCCTAAACAGTTCACCAACTGGGAATCCAGCATTCAAATACCACCTATGGGGGCTGTTCTCATTTAAACTACCACAGTTAGGATTCTGGGTTTTATTGTTTTGTTTTAGAGAAAGGGTTTTACAAGGTAGCTCTGGCTGACCTTGAACTTAGATCTGCCTGCCCCTGTTTCCCAAGTACTGTGATTAAGGGCATGTTCATTGCACCCAGCTCTGGGTTTTTCATTTGGTAGTGTGTGACTTGGCAAAGTTGCTAAGCATTCTTTTTTAAAATTAGCTTTCTTTAATTTAGTTTGCTGCCTAAGATAGTAGTAAATGGTGGGTCCAGTTAACTGATAAGTATATACATCATGATCTTATGACAACCCTTTAAACATTAGGTGCTAACAATTTTAAATCTCTTGCTTTTTCCTAGAAACTTCTGAATGTATATCTTTGAGGTGTACAGCTTGGTATCTTGGTAGATGTACACATTATAAAATGATTAATATGATCAAAGTAATTAATCTATTTCCTCTGTATAGTTACTGTATCTATCAGGATCCTCTAGCGGAGAAGGACCCATAGAATAAATATACAACACGAAAGGGATTTACTAATTAGATTGGCTAATATATATGGCCGGAGTAGCCCAACAATGGTTGTCCGCACACTGGAGAAACAGGACTCAGTACTAGCTGCTCAGTCCTTTAGGTCAGATGCTTCAGCCTTCCCGTGAGGGCCTGGAGAATTTCTGGAGAGAGATTGGTCATCTGTCCACTTTGGAAGCCAAAGAATCTGGATTTCAGTGTCAATGGAGGATCTTCGCACCGCCACTGGTGGCCATAGGCTGTATGTCAACAGTCTGATTTCCAGCAAGGGTGATGTGGGCAGGCAAAAGGCAACAATTTTCCCACTCTGACCTGTCTACCTGGTCCACTGCTGAAGGGTGGACTCCAGTTTGGAAACATTTTCCCCATGAGTTAATCTTTGTAGAATGTACTACCCAGAAACATATCACTTAGTTGATTTGAGATCCAATTAAATTGACAACCATGACATCATCATCACCTCAGTTGGTGTTTTGTATGTGTGTAAATGTGGTCAGAGGCCATTTTCATATCTTAGCAGACTACCGTTCAGGACATCATTGAATTGTGATTCCCTGCTTTGGACCTCTGGCAATTTTTCCTCACATAATTGTGTTAGCAGTGTGCATTCATACAGAGCCATCATCTCTCCAGCCCCAGAGTTAACTATTTTATAATCACTGAAGAATATACACTTTTTTTCTTTATCCACTTATTTACTAGAGGATATTTGGATTGTTTTTCCTTTTAATCATTATGAATACTGATGTGGTAAACATAGGAATGCATATGTTTTTAGTCCCAACTTCCAGTTCCTGTTGATAGATGCCAGCTCTACCGTGGATTTTTGAAGGGCCTGCATATTGTTTTCAGTAATGAGCGTGGCAGGCTGTAGCTGCAGTTTCGTGAGAGAGCACTTGCCTACCCCTGCTTGAGGCCCTGGGCTCTGCCACCACCACCACAATAACAGCAGTATAATAATATAATATAATAACCAATGTACACGGCCATCAGTAGTGCACACAATCCCTCTTCCTTATCCAGTGCTTGCTTTCTCCTCGGATAATCTCCCAATAGGTGTCAGAAAGCGCTTCTTGGTCCGTCCCCCCCCCCTTTTATAATTGTGAGCATCATTTTATGCACCTGTGAGTTATTTCAGTGTCTTCCTTTGAAAAGCATCTACTTAGAATTTTACTTGTTTTTAAAAATCAGGTTATTTTCATTTTTGGTATTTGTCTTATATATCCTGACTATTCCATGTCAGATGATTGTATATGAATCTTCCTGCCCAAAACAACTCCAAAGTACCATGGAATCAGAAAGACTGGCTGGATCTTAAATCCCAGCACATCTAAAACGCCTCCTTTAAGGGTGTAGTCCTTGTATTTTTAACAGTGGGTGATGTGAGAATTATAACCATTGAGTGGGTGCCATGATTCTTAGCAAAGGGTAATATTGGATAGTAACATTTTAAAAAAGAAATTATTGGCTGCTAAATTAGTGTCCCCACAAAAGATGTGGAAACTGCCTTAATAGATAGAAAGTTGGCCCTGAATCCAGAGAATAATGACTCCATGTCAGTTCATTTACATCTCCCATCATGGCTCCCTGAATTCACAGATAACCTCCCCATCAGTAAGGCTGTGTTCAGTTAGTGTGCCTTCAGTAGATAGCTGCATTTGATAAAAGTTTTTTTGATATGAAAAACAATTAAAAGTGATTACTGGATTTGGTAAATCATGGAGTGAAATTTGAACTGTAATTCAGAATGCTGGCCATTTGCCCTCTGGTGGGATTCTTATATACCTTACCAAATTTCTGATTACCAAGATGTATGCCTAATCACCTCTAAGAATTAATTGGAAGATCAGGAGAGATGGGGTATGAAAAGATGCTCTACAGACTGGTGCATAGTATACATTTAGGGTCTGCTTTCCATCATCAGGTCTGTCTGTTCATTTGCAGACTTCTGTAGAGGAGCTTGGCTTGGAAGTGGACTGCAGAGAGACCATAAGCTACAGGAGGACTGTAGCTCAGGAGAGGACTTCATTTCGAGATATCTGTACATAAATAAAATGAGGCCATTGTAGTGGGCCTTAATCCTAATCACATGTGTTCTCATAATAAAGGACAAGTGGACACAGACATGCACACAGGAAAGTGACATCTAAACATGAAAGTAGCAGTTGGAGTATCACAGTACTAAGCCATGTAGCTGCAGAAGATGACTTGTGAACTGCCACACAAGTCCTCACAGCCTTCAGAAGGAACCAGCCCTGCCGACGCCATGACCTCAGGGCTGTCAGAACTGAAAGATGAGTCTTCTCATGAGAACCTTTCAGTTTGTGTACTTTGTACAGCAGCCCAGGCAAACTAACGCAATAATTTACAAATATGTGTTTTAAAGATGGGTGGTACACAAGTGAACACAGCCCCTCAGTGATTTCAGCTCTCAATTTGATTCTATTGGATAGATCCAGATGGTTCTTCAGCTCAGTCTACTTCTCATGGTTTGGCTGTGATGTAATTCCCAAGTTTACCTAATACTCTGTTCTTTTCTGCCAGTGCTCTTTATCAACCCCAGCCTAAGATGTTCAGATGTCTGATGCCACCATTCCTTCCTGTGACTCCTCCATGGTACTGTCATCCCTCTCTATGAATATAATCTGCCTTCCGTTATTTGTCGTCAGAAGTTTCTGTTTCATCGGGCCCTTACTAGCCCTAAGGTCCAGCCCTGCAGCCCTGCTGCTGCTTGGTCCCAAATAATCACACAAATGCTTACATTAATTACAAATTGTTTGGCCTATGGCTCAGGCTCATTACCAACTAGCTCTTACAACTTAACCCATTTTTGTTCATCTGTGCATTGCCATGTGGCTGGCTATTGGCTCATCTGTACTTTTACATCCTTCTTGGGGCAGCAGCTCTTCTCTGTCTGACTCTGCCCTCCTTCCTCTTTATCTTTGCTTGGATTTCCTGCCTGCTTCTAAGCTGGCTTGCCATAGTCCAAAACAGCTTCTTTATTAACCAATGGTATTCACAGCATACAGAAAGACATTCCATATCAATTACTGGACTCTGTTTTATGCTTTTCCCTGTCTTAGGGTTTCAGTTGCTGTGAAGAGATGCCATGACCATGGCAACTCTTACAAAGGAAAATATTTAATTGTGGTGGCTTGCTTACAGTTCAGAAATTAAGTCCATTATCATCATGGCAGGACATGACAGCATGCAGGTGGACATGGTGCTGGAGAAGGAGGTGCTACATGTTGATATTTAGGCAACAGGAAGTAGACTGAACATTTGAAGTAGCTTGAGCAAAGGAAACTTCAAAGCCCACCCCCACAGGACACACTTCCCCCAACAAGGCCACACCTCCTAGTAGGGCCATTTTCTTTCAAATTACCACACTCCGCCTTCCTCCATCCTCCCATATAGTCTGGATTAGCCTCAAACTGGTGTTCCTCCTGCCTCAGCTTCCCAGGTACTTGTTACCAGTACCTGCCACCACACCCAGCTTCTCATAGCATATTGGGAACTGCCTTCTTCATCAGTTTTCTTGTGTAACACCTTGCATACGGTAAGTCTCATTTACTGAGTTAACCTTGAAGATCTGTTGAAAAATGGCATTGCATTATGTATTTTTATCTGAAGTGTGACATTAATGAGAAGTTTGTGTCAGGGCGCCCGGTGTATTGCAGATCTTTTCTTACTAATCTCTGTAAGGACATTTGTTTCAAACAGGAAAATCTCCATGTGTTTTTGAGACCAAATGAAAAGGATCAAGACATAAATGCTAATAAAAGATCAAGAAATTGTCTCCACGATGGGAGATACACTCCCCCTCACCAGGAGGTCATGGTGGTTGTGAGCTCACTGGCCAATGTGGGGCCAAGGGTTACTGCTCCCATCCAAGGCCTCCATAGCAATGACGAGCACTATCCTTTGAGTAAACGGCTCTGTGAAAACTACACAGGCACTAGTGAATCACAGTCCAGCCTGTGCTTTCAGGAGGAGCGGCCGTGCACTTGGCTGTGATGGTGTGTTTGCCCAGCGTGCATGAAGCCTGGGTTGCATCCTCAGTTCTGCCAGGGAGCCAACTAGTGAAAGCAAGATGTGGTGCCAGTCACCAGACTGCCCACTTCTGACTTCCCCTTGGTTTTAGGGGTTTTGTTTGTATCGTAAATACTGTGGAGCTTTTAAAATCCAGAGACTTAGCTCATGGTCTTAATGTCCTCCTAGCAGTGGCTTTCCTGTGGTTGGTGGGAGAGCTGCTTGTGCTGCGCTCTTGAGAAGCATAGCATAGCAGGGCTGGCAGGGCATGTCAAAGATTTCTGTCAGTTCCAGGGACCAGAATCAGGTACTAAATATCTGCATGGGCCCATGCAGATTTGGATCTGGATTTGGGCCGTTTAGTTTGGGGTTCCATATTCATCCATTAAAGAACTAAAAGCCAGGTATGTATAGTGGCACATACCTTTAATCCCGGCACTTGGGAGGCATCACTGTAAATTTGAGGCCAATGTAGTCTACATAGAGAGTTCCAGGCCAGCCAGGGCTATATAAGATTCCTGTCTTTAAAAAAAAGCTTATTTATTGAGCGACAGAGACATACATGAAGCAAAATAGTCTTAAATACTGATGAAAAGTTCATAGATGTTTTTAAAGCAGCGATAGGGCTTAGCACATTTAGCACATAAAGGTGCCTGCTGCCAAGGCCACAGCAACCCGAGTTCAATCCCCGGGTCCCATATAATAGAAGAAAAGGATGTGCTCCTGAAAGTTGTCCTCCGACTTCCACACATGCCATGGCATGCCCCCCCACCCCCAAATAGACGTAATAAGATCAAAGCAGCCATAGATATGGCAAAAATATGGAAGTCTGGTGTTCTGTGCTTTAGGTCTTTGGGGTTCTCTGGGTCACAATGATCAATCAGCTCATGAAAGTTTAGTGTGACTGAACTCATCAATGTGCTAGTGTTAAGAGCCAGGCTTTGGGCTGATGAGTTAGCCAGCTTTTCCGTTACTGTAAAAATGTCTAGGATAAACAGGACAGGCTCACTTGAACCATAGTTTTTTGGAAGTTTGAGCTCATGGTCCTGCAGTCATTGCCATTGGGCCTGTGATGCAACTTCTTACAATGGATAAGGTGGCAGAGTACAGCTGCTTACCTCTTGGCAACTGGGAGACAGCACAGGACAAGCTGGGATCTCAAATATCACCATAGACCCCCCACCCCCAGCACTGATTTCTTTCTATGAGGTCATGTCTCTGAAGGTTCTAGCACATCCCTGTGGTGCCTTGAGCTGGGCTCAAGAGAGCAAGTTTTCAATGTGTGCATCTTAGAGAATATTGATGTCTAAACTGTAGCAGCTAAGGGATGCAGGTCAGTGGTAGGGTGTGCTCAGCATCTGTAAGACCTTGTGTTCACTCTCCATGCACCCCCTTGACCTGCTACGAGGCAACTGGGGTGCCTGGAAGGGGGCTCCAGAGCGTGGCTTTGTTTAGTCTTTTACTGTGGGGACATAACAAAGGTTCCTCACTAGACACTGGACTTGCTGGCTTCTTGATTTTGACTTATCCAGTCTCTAAAAATGTATAGTACTTATAAGCTAACCAGTCTATGCTTTTTTTTTCTCTCTGTGCTTTTGAGATAGGGTCTCATGTAGCTCAGGCTGGCCTCAAACTTGCTTTGTAGCCAGGAATGACCTTGTGCCTTCGATTTTCCCATCTCTCCCTCCTAAGTATTAACAAGACAGATGTACCCAGCACAGTCTGGTTTGTGAGGTGCTGGGAATCAAACCCAGGACCTTGCATGCTAGGCAAGCATTCCACCAGCCAGGCCACCTTCCAGTCTGCAGTATTTATAGCAGTGGAATGAAATGATGTGAGACGCCCTCTCTTCCTGCCTGTGTGTTTCTTATTGGGGAGGCAAGAAAATTCACGAAATTTCATTTCAAGCCATCTAAGCCACACCAGACAGGCCTCCCAGACCCACAGCAGTCTTCCTCTGTGCCCTTCCACACTGCAGGAACCTGGACGCTTGCCTTGCACAGTCTGTTGGAACACTAACGCGTCTAGTGCTGCTTGGCCTGTGGAGAAACTGTAAACAACAGAGAACTTTCTGGCCTGCCCCCAACATGGTGGGGATTCTATGCGGTTTGAGGAATCACAGCACCTCAGTTGTGGGCACCATCACACCTTTTGGCTAAGCACTCCTTGGGTCCCAACCACTTGGTGCTAGTATTGAGACTTGCTTCAGCTTTTCCTTTAGACAGACCTGACAGGTAAGGACACCTCAGCCATCACTAGGTAAGCTTAGCCACCAGCCCAGAGAAAGGACTCCATGAAGAAGCCTCCTCAGTGAATGTGGGACAGGATGTGAGAGAGAGAAAGAAGGAAGCGAAGTTGGGGGAGGTGGAGGGAGAAGTTGGGCAGACTGGGCACGCCAACCCAAGAGGGCAGCAGCAGGGAATTCCCAAGGTCCAAATGCTAGGAAAACATACTAGCCCGCACTCTGTTCCTGGTCGACCGGCCCCATGGCACTCTCCTGGCATTTTCTACCTGAGTCTCACATTCTTGGGCTGGGTGGGCCTGCTCCAGGGACACCCCCAGTGCTTGGATTATGGACCACCCTTCCGTCCTTCTCTCCACCTGGAGTTTTGCTCTGACTATGAGTCCTTTGGCTGCTGCGATCAGCGCAAGGACCGTCGCATCGCTGCCCGGTACTGGGACATCATGAACTATTTTGACCTGAAGAGCCACGAATTGTGTGGAGGTTACATTAAAGACATCCTTTGCCAGGTAGGTCTGAGTATATAATCCTTTGAGTCGGAGAGAGAGCCAGTTTGGAAAAGTGCTTTTCGGCATTAGGGTGCTGGACTGAAGGGCAGATCCTGGGGTAGGATGCTGCTGCCAGGTGCCTCCCTAGAGAGCTGGAGGAGCGTAAACTGGTTCTCCATTTTCTTCCCTCTGAGGTTTTACCCCAGACAGCAGGAGACTGAGAGGTATTCATGGAGCTCTCAGTACAGATGCCCTGTCCTGCCTATAGGACCAGAGAGCTAGGCACAGCATTCCTGTGGCATTCATGGGTCATGCAAGGGAGGGAGCGTGGCACCTGCCAGGGTGGGTGCTTTGCAAAGGGGCTTCTGTTGTGCCAGTGGTGGAGGCAGGGATTGGGATCCTGTCTGCCGAACTCCTGGATGGAGAGGGCCTCAGGTCGCTGGGAGGTAATGACTCAGAGTTTCTCTTCTCCAGCCTCACCAGCAGCCAAAATCCACACTTGGGAGGCTTCACCTTAGGTGAGCTGAGGTTGAAAACACAAGACACAGGCTTCACGTACACCAGTCTGTGGTGAGAGGGTCCCAGTGAGAAGCTGCTGTAAGAGAGCACACTCCAGTGATGTGGCATAAGTCCAGGCTGGCATTTGACCTGACACCTTCCAGGATAGGTTAGTGCTACCAGGCTGGGATCCAAGTGCAGGTCTTCATGCGACTGAGCACTTCAGTAGCACAGCCATCTCCTCAGCCCTGAAGTTGGCCTTTACAAGCAGCATGGAAACTTTATTTCTGAGGGGTCCTCTATTGAAAACCTCTTGTGGCCTCTCCAATTCAGAAAGACACATTCAGCTGCTCCCTTGCTGTGTTGAACTTGAAGAGTAATATATTCTTATTTGCTTCTATTTGTTAAAATAGACAAGGCCATTTTCCCCCTCCGTGTGTGGTCTATACCTCAAAGTGATTCTGCAGGTGGCTATAACCCTCACTCTTCTGGAATCATGTTGGTTTTAGGTCTCAGGGCCTCCTGATAACATCACATCAGAGGAAAGGACCAGCGTCATGTCTGGCCCATTTCTGCAATGGTTTTCTGTACGCCAGGAAGTATGAGCTCCATGAGAAGAAGCTGACTGTACACTTTGCTCACTGCTGCTCAAGGGGCCTGCACACGAGGTGCAATGGTGCAGACACACAGTAGAGACCCTTCTGGGCCTTTCTTCCCCTTCGAGAAACACTGCTTTAGTTCCTGAGATAAATCAAAACAACTTTGCAAGTTCTAAATGGCTGCCTTAGTATGCCAGGGTGTTGGTTATTTTCTGCTGCCAGCTTCTGTTCCCAGGTGTGTCATCATTTCCTCCTTCTTCCTTTGGTTCACTCTCTAAGAGTGCACACACTGGGGTGAGCTGACACTTGGGAGTGGCTCATTCTGCTTGGTGTAGCTCCAACAAGCAGCCTCTGATGAACCAGGCAGTCCAGGGGGAGATACTGCGCATCTCTGGCTTTGTTTTCCTCTGGCTGGTCCCTAAGGACTTGCTCTATAGTGTCCAATCAGGGGAAGTAGGTGAGGGCAGAGGAACTCTAATATACATGAAAATTGATGTTGCCCCTTTATGAAGGGACCGGAGAGCCTAGTCATACAGGCTGCTCAGCTTCCAGAGCTGCCAGTGATTGGGGGTGGGGGGGAGGGCTGGGCTGACAGAATCACCTCTATCCCACTGCCCCAAATTCTGTCCTTTAGACAGTACACTTTCCTATTGCTGCGATAAAACCCAGGCAGCATATGAAAGAACGCATTTAACTGGTCTTGTGGTTTCCGAGGGTTAGAATCAGTGAGAGTAGAGAGAAGGGTCAGCTAAGAGCTCACAACTTGATCCACAACCATAAGGCAGAGCAAGGGCACTGAAGTGCATGAGAAACGCCATCCACCACCAGTGATGTCCCTCCTCAAAGGCTGCGGTCCTTCCTAAACATCACACCAACTGGTGACCAGATAGTCAAATCTATGAGCCAATGGGGGCCATCCTCATTCAAACCACCACAGCTGCCATTTTTACTTTCCAGGTCTCTGTTGCCTCGGTTATCACTCCAGGGTAGGCCCACAGAATTTGCTGACTCCTGAAATTGCTATAGCATAGGTCTTAGACTCTAGGAGGTAACTAGCTGATACTCCTTTAGACATTTAATCCTTTTATACTCTTGTATAGGGTAGTTGAAAAGCCAGAGTTGAAAGAGAAATCTATAGCATCTATCATAGGGCCTTGCCTATGCCAAACACAAATATTTAGTACATGGAGGATTGACTAATCATCTTAATCCCTAGGAGTGGTTTTTGGTTTGAATTAATAAATATTTCAAGCATGAAGGAGTACAGACTGTGAAATACTGACAGTCCCTATCTAGGTTTAATAGACAGAAAAGTTGTGTCATGTTGCTTCACTTTGAGTAAAAGAAGAGTTGAAAATGTGATGCCATTGTCTTCAAAACATATTCTTCCAGGGATGGAGAGGTGTGTCCATCTTGTGGAAGACTAGGGTTCGGTTTCTAGCACCCAGATGGTGGTTCATAGCCATCTGTATCTCTAGTCCCAGGGGATCTCATATCCTCCTTCTTTTGGCCTCTGCAGAAGCCTGCACACAATGCACATGAACTCATAAGGCATTCACACACACACACACAAAGATGAATCTTTAAGAGATATTCGTTAATCATCGGAATAATTTTAAGTGTCAAGAACTAAGCTATTGAAAGCCGTGGTGACCTGTGCAAATCTGACAAGCTGTCATGTGTGGGGAGGGGTTCATGGGATTCCACCCCCCCACCCACCCCGAGTATTTATATCTAGTTAATGGTTGGTCAGAGACGGAGAGGCATATTCTCTTCAGTGGTGTAAACCACAAATAAGTTAGTTACCTTGCCCCTGCCAACAAACCCTTACCCATTCTTCTGTAAACAGATTTAACAAAGCCTCACACACACACAGCACACACACACAGCACACACACACAGCACACACACACACCACACACACACACCACACACACACAGCACACACACACAGCACACACACACACCACACACACACACACACACACACACACACACACACTGATGTGGATGGGGCGCTGTTTAGAGAGAAGAAGCTTAGTGAGAGTGGGAAGGGAAGAGGAGAGATGATGTGGTCAACTGTAATGGCGTCATGATGAAACCCATTCTTATGTACAACTTAATATAGGCTAATAAACATTTTGGAGAATACTTAAGCTATTGAAATGCTAGACAGTATAGTGAATATGTGAGCATTTTCCCCCAGGAGCATTAACCTTCAGAAATTGGGTCCTAGAGAAATGATTAACAGCAATTTGTATGTAAACCTCCAGAATGCGGATTCCCTGCTAGACCATTCTTCTTTTTTTGCTTGCTCAAATTGAGACGGAACTTCCCGTTCGTCTTCCAGGAATGCTCTCCTTATGCAGCCCACCTCTACGATGCTGAGAACCCTCAGACACCCCTCCGGAACCTTCCGGGCCTCTGCTCTGACTATTGCTCAGCTTTCCATCACAACTGCCACTCTGCCATCTCTTTGCTGACCAATGACCGCAGCTTCCAAGAGTCCCATGAAAAAGATGGCACTCGCTTCTGCCACCTTCTGAACCTTCCTGACGAGGACTACTGCTTCCCCAATGTCCTGAGGAACAATCAACTCAACCGCAACCTAGGAGTGGTGGCTGAGGACCACCAGGGCTGTCTGCAGCTCTGCCTGGCTGAGGTGGCCAATGGGCTGAGGAACCCCGTGGCCATGCTCCATGCTGGAGATGGCACCCATCGCTTCTTTGTCGCCGAGCAGATAGGAATGGTGTGGGTCTACCTCCCTGATGGGAGTCGCCTGGAACAGCCCTTCCTGGACCTCAAGAGCATGGTGCTGACCACACCATGGATTGGGGATGAGAGAGGATTCTTGGGGCTGGCTTTTCACCCCAAATTCCGCCGCAACCGCAAGTTCTACATTTATTACTCATGCCTGGGCAAGAGGAAGGTGGAGAAAATTCGGATAAGTGAGATGAAGGTTTCTCTGTCTGATCCTAACAAAGCGGACCTCAAGTCAGAGAGGTGAGACCATCTTATGAGAACCTGAAACTGGGCTCCCAGATGATGCCCATCCATTCTTGGGGTGACAGAGAAGGAATGGATCTGACTTTTGAATGCTAACCTAAAGTGTTAAGCAAACAGGCTAGACAGATGGCTCGGGGTGAGAACAGTTAATACCCTTGCAGAAGACCTGAGTTCAGTTCCCAGCACCCATACAGCAGTTCACAACAATCTGTAATTTTAGTTCTAGGGGTTGCAACTTTCCCTTTCTGGCATGTGTAGGAAAAAAAAAAACATACTTACAGGAAAAAAGTAATACACATAAAAATGTTGAGGAAAGAATTACAGCTTATGAGCAAGGACAGACTGGGTAACTCTGGAATGAAGTGACTTTAGGGGTAGAGCTCTTGCCTTACCTAGTCTATTTAGAATCATGTGTACATGTGTTTACAAAAGGAGAGCCAAGACTGGCAGCCAAAAGGATTTTTAAACTGATTATAGATCCTATACTAAATACAACAGTGGCCTCTAATTAATTGTGTGGCCACTAGAAATCAAACCCTTTACCTTTAGTGTGGGACTTTTACTCCCATGGGACCTATGGCACAGGGCCATAAAGCTATGCTTGCTTAGGCATCGTTAGCCATCATCACGGTTAGATGATGCTATAGTTTCATTCTGTTGTTGTGACAGATCCCATGACCAACAACTTAGAGGTAGAAGGTTTTATTTGACTTACACTTTCAGGCCACAGCCCATCTTTCCCATTATAGGCAGGCTAAAGGATTGGAAAGTATAGAATGACCTGCTACATTTACCTTTCTAAGGTAGGAACGAGGAGTTCTGGTGGGGTAGAAAGTAAAGGCAAAACCTAGAGGGGGTGGTGGCTGTTACCCTGGCCATGTCTCAGCTTGCAAGGTCATGGTATGAAAGAGGAAAGATCTAAAGGTCTGGGGCTGCAGCTCAGTGGTAGGCTGATTGCCACTTGGTTCAGTCTCTATTGAAAAAAAATTAGAAGAGTCACAAAAGAATAATACTGAGAAACATGGGGACCCTCAGGTCTCCAAGCTATCTACTTTGTGGTTCTTGGAGGTTGAAGCCAGGCTTGGCTAACTTGCAGATCTTGATGGCTTGGGCCATAGAGCTTCAGTCTTGCCAAAGTCTAATGTGTAGTTTCTTTTTTTTCTTCCAGGGTAATCTTGCAGATAGATGAGCCAGCCTCAAACCACAATGGTGGACAGCTTCTCTTTGGTCTGGATGGCTATCTGTACATATTCACTGGGGATGGAGGGCAGGCTGGAGATCCCTTTGGCAAGTTTGGAAATGCTCAGAACAAGTAAGCAGAATGGAAGGTCCCTGTTTCTTTTTCTGGCACAGTGTTCTTTCTGTCAGAGTCAAACTTAGAAGATCTTATCCCTTCCTTTGGAGCCAGTGAGAGGAGCCTTTGACTTCCTGTCCTATAAATAGTAAAGAATCCCTTTCTAGCTAATATTATAAGTGCTTAATGTAGCTAGGTGTTGTGGTGCACACCTTTAATCCCAGCACTTGGGAAACAGAGGCAGATAGATCTCTGTGATTTTGAGGCCGGCCTGGTCTACATAATGAGTTCCAGGATGGCCAGACCCTGTCTCAATAAACAGATAAA
This sequence comes from Sigmodon hispidus, assembly GCA_004025045.1. Taxonomy (NCBI): domain Eukaryota; kingdom Metazoa; phylum Chordata; class Mammalia; order Rodentia; family Cricetidae; genus Sigmodon; species Sigmodon hispidus. The sequence goes on along the minus strand of PVIH01009820.1, from coordinate 3,729 downwards.
TAAATAAATGATTAATATAGCTACCACAGTGCTATGTAGAAAACAATTTAATAATCAAATGTACATTAGCAGAACACTCTCTGACAAGCACCACCTAATCTGACTTAACAGTAGAGTTGAACATTGTGTCGCAGGCTCTGTGCTAGGCCCCAAGACACATGAGAAGTCAGTTAAGTAGAGCTGATATATACTCAGTGTGTTGACAATGATGACTTCAGTCAGATTGTATATTATACTTGAGAACAAGACGTACTTCAAGGGCAAGAAAAATTTAATCTGTTTTAATTGTCATGACTTCAGTACCAGACCCCTGTTAACATGTATGAAAGACTCCTATGAAGCATAGGGATTATGGTTTGCATCTTACAGCCACATAAAAGAAGCACAATAGGTAAATAACAAACCCTGAGACTGAACACTGGTGTCAGCCCATCCGTACCATCCAGCCTTTGCACTCAGGAAGGCTTGCTCCCACTCTTCATAGGAGTAAAATATTAGTGTTTATCACACTAAGCTAGGATCTTCTGAATGCTGTCATTCAGGGATTTCACCAAAACCATGCGCATAATAGCTTATTAAAATGTACTATCAACAGCAGCAGTGTCACACAGTGTTACTTGCCTACAGGAGAGTACAGCCCTGTGGTCAAACTCATTGGCCGAGCCTCTCAAAAAAAAAAAAAAAATCTATTCTTTTTTTTCTGAGCACAATGCTATCTGGGGAAAAAGAAACAATTAATTATTTTCAAATTTATAATATTAGGCCAAAATGGAGAGCACTCATCTAATGATAGATGAACATAGAAATAGAAAACAGAAGGCAAAGGCTGCAGTTTCTTTGGGGTTACATGGTGCAGGATCCTGTCACATTCTCTAGAATCTTCCAGCCAGATTCTTTTTTTTAATATTTTATTTTTATTTTATGTGAATTGGTGTTTTGCCTGCATGTATAACTGTGTAAGGGTGTCAGATCTCAGAATTACAGACAGTTGTTAGCTGCCGTGTGGATGCTGGGAATTGAACTCAGGTCCTCCGGAAGAATAGTCAGTGCTCTTAACCACTGAGCCATCTCTCCAGTCCGAGCCAGAGATCTTAAACATTGTGTATAGACTTAAAAGAACCAAGTAGGTCACTTTCCTCTGGGTTTCTAGCTCTCCTAGCACCAGCTTTCAGCATGTTCCCCGCCCCCTTCTCTTCTTGGGTCCTTTGCTCACCTGGGCTTCTTACTCTCGGCTTTTTTTTTTTTTTTTTTTTTTTTTCTTTCAGAAGTTCTCTGCTGGGAAAAGTGTTGAGGATTGATGTGAATAAGGCAGGCATGGATGGCCAGAGGTACCAGGTGCCCCTGGATAATCCCTTTATTTCTGAGCCAGATGCCCACCCTGCCATCTATGCCTACGGGGTCAGAAACATGTGGCGCTGTTCTGTAGACCGAGGGGACCCTGCCACCCGCCAGGGCCGAGGTCGGATGTTCTGTGGGGATGTGGGCCAGAACAGGTTTGAAGAAGTTGATCTCATCTTTAAAGGCGGGAACTACGGCTGGAGGGCAAAGGAAGGATTTGAATGTTATGACAAGAAACTTTGTCGTAATGCTTCCTTGGGTAAGTAAGATGCTGTCTGGGTTTTCTGTATGAGTCTACTGGGTTGGCAGTGGAGGTAGGGAACACAACCTGAGTACTCTGAAGGCTGTCTCCATGGTAACTTGTTGGTTTGGTACCTCTGCTGCCCCAGACAATGACATCAGACACACTTTGGCCATGCTTGTTTGAAAGTCAATCTTTGCTGAGTATGGTAGTACCTGCCAAGAATCCCAGTGCTCGAGGCAGGAGCTGAGGATTGTGACCACAGGGTCAGCTTGGGTTACATAGGGAGTTCAAGGCCAGCTGGACACCCTACAGAAGGTGGGGAGTAGCTCCGTAATGTTCTTGGGTCAGGTGTTTTCCTATGGTTCTCGCTCTGTGGCTGCTGTACAAACACAGAGCTTTGAATGAGTGTTGTGCAGCCTGTTTTTGTTTCTGCTTCTAGCGACAGGGCCTGAATAAGCCTGAACTGATCCTGACCTTGACTCCATGATGTCCCCGCCTCAGTGTCCTGAGGACTAGGAATGCCTAGCCTTTTCATTTTCATAAAGTCCTTCTCTCTATAGAAACTTCCTTTGCTCAGATCACTGGAATACTAGTTCTGTTTTATGGAATTGTTTTATTGACCAACTCTGGAACAGAAAATAAGACAACTGATATTGATTTAGGGCCGGTGAGAAGTTCAGTAGATAAAGGTGCTTGATGACCTGAGTTGATCCTGGGACCCATGTGATGGGGGGACTTGAAAATGTCCCCAAGCGCTGAGCGGGTTTTCGGATCATGTCTGGTGGCTCCGCGGATTACAACAGCAGAGAACATGGCGGCCCAGAAGGAATGGACCCCGATGGTGTCATCGAGAGCAACTGGAATGAAATCGTTGATAACTTTGATGATATGAATTTAAAAGAGTCTCTTCTGAGAGGCATTTATGCTTATGGTTTTGAGAAGCCTTCAGCTATTCAGCAGAGAGCTATTATTCCATGTATTAAAGGGTATGATGTGATTGCTCAAGCTCAGTCAGGTACTGGCAAGACAGCCACATTTGCTATTTCCATCCTGCAACAGTTGGAGATTGAGTTCAAGGAGACCCAAGCACTAGTATTGGCCCCCACCAGAGAACTGGCTCAACAGATCCAAAAGGTAATTTTGGCTCTTGGAGATTATATGGGAGCAACTTGTCATGCCTGCATTGGAGGAACAAATGTTCGAAATGAAATGCAGAAGTTGCAGGCTGAAGCCCCTCATATTGTTGTTGGTACACCAGGGAGAGTGTTTGATATGCTAAACAGAAGATACCTTTCTCCAAAATGGATCAAAATGTTTGTTTTGGATGAAGCAGATGAAATGTTGAGCCGAGGGTTTAAGGATCAAATCTATGAGATTTTCCAAAAACTAAATACAAGCATTCAGGTTGTGTTGCTTTCTGCCACAATGCCAACTGATGTGTTAGAAGTGACCAAAAAATTCATGAGAGATCCAATTCGAATTCTGGTGAAGAAGGAAGAATTGACCCTTGAAGGAATTAAATAGTTTTATATTAATGTTGAACGAGAGGAGTGGAAGTTGGACACACTATGTGACTTGTATGAGACACTATCACACAAGCTGTTATTTTTCTCAATACAAGACGCAAGGTGGACTGGCTCACAGAGAAAATGCACGCCAGGGACTTCACAGTTTCTGCTCTGCATGGTGACATGGACCAGAAGGAAAAAGATGTCATCATGAGGGAATTCCGATCAGGGTCAAGCCGTGTACTGATCACTACTGACTTGTTGGCTCGTGGGATTGATGTGCAACAAGTGTCCTTGGTTATAAACTATGATCTACCTACCAATCGTGAAAACTATATTCACAGAATTGGCAGAGGGGGTCGATTTGGGAGGAAAGGTGTGGCTATAAACTTTGTTACTGAAGAAGACAAGAGGATTCTTCGTGACATTGAGACTTTCTGCAATACTACAGTGGAGGAAATGCCCATGAACGTGGCTGACCTTATTTAATTCCTGGGATGAGATAGTTTGAATGCAGTGCTCGCTGTTGTTGAATAGGCGATCACAACGTGCATTGTGCTTCTTTGAGAATATTTGAATCTTGTCTCAATGCTCAAAACGGATCACAAATACAGATTCTGATAGCAAAGCGACTTTAGT
>PVIH01009819.1:0-79641 GCA_004025045.1 Sigmodon hispidus | reverse complement strand
TGTATTATGAAGAAAGAAGACTTAAGTGAAATGTGTTCATTCATCAGAACTGCTGTATCAGTTGCCTAGGATTTCAATTGCTTCATGGAATCCTGGGAAATGTTCATGCATAAGGATATTGCCTTAGCTGACTTAAATTGCCCCATACAATGGTACATTATCAACCCTTAGTGAAGCCTTAAAAAAAAAAAAAAAAAAAGGTTGAAAAATGGGTTAAAGGAGGCAAATACAGTATCTGCCTTTAGAGCTATTAACTCAGGAATTTTCAATTATGAAATCTTGCAGAAGTTATTTTTCTTTCTCAAAATCCAGGCGATGACAACATCCTTACTCCAGATCTGGCATTTCTGAAAGAATTTTTAGAAACAATCAGCAAGGCCTACAGGAAAACTACAACCAACTCTAGCAACTATAAAGTGTCAGTAGGAACTGACAGGCCCCAGCAAGCATACTTCCCAGAGCAAACAAACAACACTGCAAAGGGGAAATGATTTCTAAGAACAGCTCCTCCCTTTCTTAGTTCACTGGCCCATTTCCATTCTTGGGAATGTTCCCCCACTTCCTTCTTTTTTTGGTTTTTCACGACAGGGTTTCTCCATGTAGCCTTGGCTGTCTAGGAACCCACACAAACTGGCTGGCCTCAAACTCAGATCCACCTGTCTGCCTCCCAAGTAAGTACTGGGATTAAAGGTAGGTATGAGCATGTCTGGTGTTTTCTCCTTTCTTAATCTTCTTATTCCATGCTCCTGAGGCTGGAGACATTGCTACTCTTCTAAAGAACCCAGGCTCAATTCTCTGACAGCTTTTGTCCCCCCAGGCACCAGCTATATATAAAGTGCACAGACACATTAATCCCAGATCTGGGTTCAGGCCAGCCTGGTCTAAGTGCCAGGACAGGGCAGTTGTATTCATGTGCACCTACTTCGTTCCCCCTGCACACAATTAAAATAATAAGAGCCAAAAAGAAAACTATGTCTTTAAAAAAACAAAACAAACAAATAGGTATAATATTTTCCCCCACATTTCCTGGTAGTTGCTGAGATTTTAAACTAACCTATACTCTAACCATTCTCTGAAACTAAATTGTCCTTGAGCTTAAAAAGAAAAATAGTATCTGTTTTGAAATTTGGTCTCAGAAAATCACTATACTGGTAACAATATAATCACCTTCCCAGTCACTTACTTTCATCATCACTGTCTTGTGAATCCTGTAGAAGAAATTTAAAAAAGTTACCAAACTGATCATAAACATTCCTCTTTACAGAAAAATATTTTACCTTAAAATTCCCAAGCATTTTATTTTTACTATAGTAGCAACACAATTACTTGGAACCTTAGTGATAATTGATTCATTTATTTTCCTAAAGTGAATGGCTGTGAAGCAGAAAACTTATCCTTCTGTAAAAAGTATTGTATATTTAATTGGAATTGAGCTCACCTTCAGCTCTCTGCTGCCATTGTCTCTTACCATTAAAGGAAAACTGACTCAATAAAGATAACAATGAATTCTAATTCTACATAACTAAAGTTGAGAATTGTTCCAACTAAATAAATAACTGTGTGAAGATGGTAATAGAATAATTGAGGAAAGAATGTCTAATAGTCAAATATACCCTCCTTTTAATGCATTTGCATCCCTTTATTACTATAGTCTTTGACCTGGTTTTAAAATCCTAATTATATCCTTTGTATTCCCACCCCCCCCAAGACAAAGCTTTTCTGAGTAACAGTCCTGACTGTCCTTGAACTCACAAGACCCACAGGCCTCTGTCATCACCCATAGACAGTCTTTTAATTTTAACTCTTACCATTTATGTAATGATTAAACCAGTACTTCCCTCTAAGATGTTAAGAAACTCACGGGTGGGAGGTGGAAAAGGGTGAATGAGTGCACACTTGGAGGGGAGCCACTGAGCATAGAAGACCATCTGTATGTAACGAACTGCCTTTTACTATTAGAAAATAAAAAAGGTTCATATACTTACATCATCTGCTCCATCTACTTCTGGTAAATCTACATCCTCGTCACCACCCATGTGATCCATCATCTATTCGAAGCACAAAATTATTTTTTATAGAATGTTAAAAAGCCTTAATAAGCTGAACATTTCATATGCAAGTCTTTATTCCGTCCTAGGTTACTACTGATAAATGAAAAACAACTGGAGAGATGGGCTCAGTGGTTAAGAGCACTAACTGCTCTTCCTGAGGACCTGGGTTCAATTCTCAGCTCTCACATGGCAGCTCTAACTGTCCATGATTCCAGTTCCAGGGGACCTGACACCCACAGAAAAAAAACAATGCACATAAAATAAAAATAAATTTAAAAAATTACTTCTTTCCTGAAAATAAGGGAAGGTCCAAGTAGGATGTGGTGGCAGACAACTTTACAAGTTCAAGGTCACACTCAACTATATACTAAGATAAGCAGCAAGCCTGATGAGTTACGTGAAATCCTGTCTCCATAAAGAAGAAAAAGTGACTAAATTCCACCCAGCAAGATGGCCTACATAAGGCAAAAAAAGGAAAAATGTTAAAACTCCAATTGTACTGAGTTTTAACTGGAAATGTATTTGGCTCAGTGGTCACAAGCAGGTACTGTTCTTGCAAAGGACCCAGCACCAATACCCAATGGCTCACAATTCCAGGGTAATCTGACAACTCTGTGGTACCCATAAAGAAAGGAAGGAAAGAAAAAACTCATTACAGCAGTTACCAAACACCACCACCACCACTAATGGAATTCATTTGGTAGCTGAAAACTATCTAGGTCTGGAGAGATGACTCAGTAGTAAAGAACACCCGTTGACCTCAAAGAGGGCCTGCGATCCAGTCCTAGAACCCACATGGTTCCTCGAACTCTAGTTCCAGGAGTATCATGTCCTCTTCTTATGTGAACTGAACATACATAAAATAAATGTGCACCTACATCCTGGCCTATAGCCATGGTAACCCAGTGCAATCTGATTAAAAAACAAAAACAAGAAAACCAAACAAGAAATCTGCAATAACAAAGCAGAGCACTGGTGGGCACACCTTTAACTCTAGCATTCAGAAGGCAAAGGCAGGCAGACCTTTGTGAGTTCAGGGCCAGCATAGACTACAGAGCCAGGCTACACAGAAAAACTTAGTCTAAACACCCCTACCTCTACCCCAATAACCAACAACAACACAACTAAACCAAACAAAAACTCCTCAGACTGGCAAGATGGTTCAACAATTAAGACTACTTGCTATTTATAGAAGAGTGGTTACTCTAAACAGGCAAACTGCCCACAACGTGCCAAGCATAATGCCACATGTTGATATCCTCTTCCACTAAAACCAGGAGCCATTTGAGATGCTCAAGTAAGTAGTCAAACACATCAAGTTAGAAATTTAGTCCCTACTTTAATTTTCAGTTAGTCGGGGCTGGAGAGATGGCTCAGAGGTTAAGAGCACTGACTGTTCTTCCAGAGGACCTGAGTTCAATTCCCAGCAAAACCACATGGTGGCTCACAACCATCTATGATGAGGTCTGGCACCCTCTTCTGTAAAACTGTATGCATAATAAATAAATAAATCAAAAAAAAACAAAAAACAAAAAATTTAATTTTCAGATAGTCTTGTGTAGGCTAGTCTAGCCTTGACCTCATCATGAGGGGATGACCTTGACCCTGTGAAATTCTGGGGATTGAGACTGAGTCAGGGCTTCATGCAGGCTAAGTAAGCATTCACCAACCAATCACATTCCTCAACTCAGCATATGTACAACTAACAAATGACCCACTTTGGTCAAGCTAACGTATTTGTGACATTTCACACAACAGCAGAAGCGCACGAGACACCACATCTGCTCCTCTTCTTGCAAACCAACAAAATCTCTGTACTCATTTCAGGGTCAAAAACTCACCATCATGCGCTTGTTCACTTTTTTAAAAATATTTATTTTATTTTATGTGAATTGGTCTTTTGCCTGCATGTATAACTGTGTAAGGGTGTCAGATCTTGGAATTATAGACAGTTGTTAGCTGCCATATGGATGCTGGGAATCAAACTCAGGTCCTCCAGAACAGTCAGTGCTCTTAACCGCTGAGCACCCTCCTTATTTACTTTTTAAAAAATTCTTATAAAGGGGCCCGAGGAGACAGCGTGGTGATTAAAAACACTTGTTGCTCTAACAGAGACCAGGTTATTTTCCAGTACCCACATGGTGTTTTACAACCACCAATAAATTTTCTGAACTCCTCCGGCAGATACATATGCAAGCTAATGTTAATACACATAATTGAAGTTGGGAATTAAACAGGTCTTATGGAAGAGCAGTTAAGAGTTCTTAACTGCTCATCCACCTCCGTGGACCTGATGCTGGTATTTAAAGGTGTATTTGGTTCCAATATTGGGCTGAAAAAACCACTTGTACTGAACTGAGAATTTTTTTTTTAAAACAAAACTTTATTGTATTTTTGATATTTTGTGTATAAGGGTGTTTCACTTACACATATGTTTGTGCATTATATGGAGTGATAAGCAGTTCTGATCTTCCTTGTTTGTGGGTGCTGGGAACTGAACTCAGTGCTTTTAACCACTGAGCCATCTCTCTAGCACCACATCACTCATTTTGTAAATTTATACACATCAGTTTTAAAACAGTAATTTTCAGATTTCCATGAGCACTAGGTTCCCAGATGGTGCACAGACACGCACTCAGGCAAAAATAAATAAATAAATAAATAAATAAATAAATAAATAAATAAATAAATAAATAAATAAAATGCATACACATCTAAAAGAGAAAGAGGCTCAGGACCAGGGTCTGGTGACATGTCTGTCTGCAGGCACCATGTTTGGTGGAGAAGGTGGCAAAAGCTGCCCTTGAAACAGCCCAAGAAGCAGGCCAAGGAGATGGACGAGGAAGGTAAGGCTTTCAAGCAGAAACAAAAGGAGGAGCAAAAGATATGTGAGCTAAAAGTCAAGGCTTCGGGGGAAGGGACCACTGGTCACAAGTGGAATTAAGAAATGTGGCAAAATGGGGCTGGAGAGATGGCTCAGCGGTTAAGAGCACCCTCTGCTCTTCCAGAGGACCCGGGTTCGATTCCCAGTACCCACATGGCAGTTAACAACTGTCTGTTCTGTAGTTCCAGTTCTAGGCAAACACCAAGGCAAATAGATAAATAAATAAAGTTAAAAAAAAAAAAAAAAAAGAAATGTGGCAAAAAATAAGCCATTCCTCATGTCAGAGATGATGGTGACCCTCTTCCATTCCTATTTAAACATCTGGATCCCCTGCCATAACACCTTTGCCACCTACAGCTAGAATGAAATGTTATCCTGAAGTCTGTTAAACATCTGGATTCCCTCCTGTAACATCTTTGTCACTGATAGTCAGAATGAAGTATTATCCTGGAGACTGTTGTACACTGTAATAAACTTTTGTAAATATGAATAAAATACAATAAAAAAGAAACAATATTAAAATGACTATACAGAACAGCATTATAGGAACAGGTAGAGAGACTTACCTCTGAGAAACGGTCAAAATTGGACATGTCTTCATCTGAATCATCCTCCCAGTCTTTCCAATTGTTGAAGTCCACACTAAGCCAATTAAGCTACAAATCAAAAAAAATTTCACCTCATGTTAATTTTTTTGAACTTACAATCACTAAGGAGACATAAAATTAGCACAAGAGAAAAATCTAAATGAAACTAAAAGTAGTAAGAAGCCCATGAATCATGTTAACTTTCCTTTTTTTACAAAACAGTCATTGGGGGGCTGGAGAGATGGCTCAGCGGTTAAGAGCACCGTCTGGTCTTCCAGAGGACCCGGGTTTGATTCCCAGCACCCACATGGCAGCTCACAACTGTCTGTAGTTCCAGGCAAACACCAAGATAAATAAATAAATAATAAATAAACAAAACAGTCATTGGTAAGAAGCATTATCTGATACCTGGACTACTGAGATAAAGACCACCACACACAGAATTAAGTATGCATTGTGGAGGAGCAATAGGATAAGAGAACAACTTGGAGTCAGTTCTCTCCTTCTATAGCCTGAGTTCTTGGAATCAAACTCCGTCTTCTGGTTTGGCAGCGATCACCTTTGCCTAGCAAGCCATCCTGACAAGTGCTTGAATTTTAAGTGACACAAAACTACTCTGTGATAACCAAACAACTTATAAAAATCCTCTGCTAAGTCTCCCCTTTCCTGTTTTAGACAGTTTGAACTTCTTCAGCCCATGATGGTCCTGAACGCATGATTCTTCTGCCTCTGCATGAACCACTATGCCTGGATCAAATTCTGTGTTGGGGAGAAAACTCAGGACCTTGTAGATACAAAGTACCAAGTCCATCCCTAAAAAGGAACAGGCTCTGACTACATCAACTAGAAACTTATTTCATGACATTTGGTGATAAAGCCAAGTACAAAACATCAATCAGCTTTTACATTATTATAGAGTAACCCTGTCTCAAAAAAACCAAAAAATCATTGTAAGACATTTTTTTAAACTTCTTTTTCAAGCACATAAAATGAGAACCCACCTTTGCCCTCTCCTTTGTTAACCTAGGCCACGATTGGCCAGATTCTCCTTTCCGCAAACAACATAAAATTGATCTGTCCGTTCTTTTATGCTTGGAATCCTAAAACAAGAACATCATCACACCATTTTATCTACTATCACAGTAAAGGATAACCTGTCCTTTTTCTGATATTGCTAGAGATCAAACTTAGGTTAGGATATTGACAAGTACTAGGGAAGTACTCAATCACAGCTGTATGTCAATTAATTTGACCATTGCTGTGCCATCTGTCTGATCTTGAACTTAAGGTTATCCTTAATCAGCCTACCTGAGTGTTACAAGTTTTTGTGTAACCTCTACACTAAAAGGCCTTGTTTCTTTCAAAGAAGATATCCTGCCTCAACTTCCTGATAATTCATCTTGTAGGCACATGTCACCTATCTGGTTCTTTCCTCAGGCTCTCAGCTTCTAAAAATTCTTATCTAAAGACAAGCTTCAAAGACGCTGTCATCTGTCCATCAATAGAATAAAAACATGCAAGAAGGAAGAATGTAAAATATAGCAGTCTCTATAAAGTTTTATGTTAAACAGTCTTAATATTTACTATTAGCACGCCCATTTCCTAATAATTTAAATCAGGATAAAGCATTAATACTACTTACATTTGGATCAATACAGTGAAAAAGATCAATTTCATTTAAATGCTTAAAATTATCACTTCCTCCAAGACAACTAAAAAAAAAAAAGAGAGAGAGAAAATTCAAATAAGCCTCTTTAAACAACAGATCAGCAAAAAACCAAACCAAAAACAACAAAAAACAAGCTGAAGTCCTCCATTACCTGACTACTGGCTACTTTTTTTTTTTATATCAATTTGACACGAGCTAGACTTATCTGAGAGAAGGGAGCCGCAAATAAAAAATGCTTCTATAAGATTGTGCTGTAGGCAGGTGTGTAAGAAACCTTCTCAATTACTGATTGATGGGGGAAGGGCCAAGCCCATTGTAGTAGGTTCTTTCCTAGGGCTGGTGGTCTTGGGTAGCAGGCCGAGCATCACCTCTGTATAAACTTTTGTCTCCAAAAGTTTGTTCTTACCCTAACTTATACACAAGCCCCCAAATCCCTTTCCTCCCCAAGTTGCTTCTAGTTGTGGTATTTCATCACAGCAAGTCACCTAAAGACAAAAGGCAAATTACCTGAAAGTAAGTTTGGATTTTTCAAAATTTACATTAACATCTTTACTGTCTTCAACACAAAATTCAATGAATACGTAGTCTCTTCGATCGTACCACTTTGCAGAAGCAGGCTGCCTATAAAAAGAGAAAATGATAAATTCAAGCAGGAGTTAAGAGCATTTAAATTCACATTTAACATGGTAATATACTTCTCTACTCCATCGTATCTTTTAAAACAATTATGTTTATATCCTGTTTCTTTTTTTAAAAAAAGATTTATTATTATGTATACAGTATACAGAAGAGGGCACCAGATATCATTATAGATGGTTGTGAGCCACCATGTGGTTGCTGGGAATTGAGTCAGGTCCTCTGGAAGAACAGTCAGTGCTCTTAACCTCTGAGCCATCTCTCCAGCCCCCTACCTTTATTTCATAGATGAGGAGAAGCAGGTTAGCAATATTACATGAGCTATCTAAGTCATATAGCAAAGTAGGACTCTTTCCAGGACATTATCTCTTAGCTCCTGAAGTTTTATTTTACATTTACCCTACATTTCAAGGGCTCCAACAAAGTAAAGTAATTTCAGGACAAACTTTCATAATAGAAACTTTATTTTGGGGGGCTGGAGAGATGGTTCAGAGATTAAGAGCACTGACTGTTCTTCCAGAGGTCCTGAGTTCAGTTCCCAGCAACCACATGGTGGTTCACAACTGTCTATGATGACACCTGCTACCCTCTTCTGTATACTGTATACATAAGTAAATAAAAAACCTTTATTTTGGAAGGTCGGGGAATAAGGCAGGATTTCACACAGCCTATTCTGTCTCAGACACCTCATCTTCCCTTGCCTACCCACAAAAGGCCATGTATCTTTCTACTATCATCAACAGGGCAGAAAACAGTCTTTAAAAACCAACCGACTAACCAACCTACCACCCTTTCCTTACGAATGTTCAGCAGGGTTAATAGGGATTTTAAAAGCCAAACTCCTATGTTTAATTCCCTGTCAATCATTAGGTGATGATCCTTTAAACCATCACTACTAAAAGTAAAATGTATATATTTAATTATAAAGAGAATCAAGTCCCATCCAGATAAATGCAGTATTTTACAACCTGGATTTCAACATTAGAAATTTAGAAGTTGGGCTGGAGAGATGGCTCAGCGGTTAAGAGCACCGTTTGCTCTTCCAGAGGACCCGGGTTCGATACCCAGCACCCACATGGCAGCTAACAACTGCCTGTAGTTCCAGTTCCAGGCAAACACCAAGACAAATAAATAAATAAAATAAAGTTTAAAAAAAAATTTTTTTGAAGTTAACAGGAATGCAGCCAGTGGCATAATATTTGCCTAGCATTTGCAGGGCCTGGAATAAAAATGACAACTAAAAAAACAGGAGTGTCATGGCATGTTATTTTGTCATTCTAGAACTCAAGAGACTAAAAAAGACTGGGGAATTTTAGTCCAACTTGGACTATATATCAAGCTACTGTCTCACAGAGCAAGTGCTAGAGAGTTGGCTCAGTAGCTATTAGCACTAGCACTCTTGTAGAGGACTCTACAATTCCCAGCATCTACATGGCAGCTCACAACCATCTTTAACCCCAGTTTCAAAGGATCCAAGATTGGTAGGCAAAACACTCATACACACACACTCCACCACTTGGGACAGCTTGCCCAGACCCACTTAGTGCTATAAAGAACTGACTTGTACACATGTACAGTGGCACATGTACACATAGTCATTAATGTAAGCTTAAAAAGACAATAAGGTAGTCAGAATAAAAGCTATCTCTTTAGTTTCTATTGGAGGATGTCTTAAGCTCTCTTTATCAACTACAGCTCCTAATCTTGGGGATTTTGTTTTATGACAGTGTCTTCCCATGTAGGCTGGCCTGCAATAAGAGTTGTCTCAGCCTCTTGAATAATGGAATTATAGCTGTACACTATTCTCATACAATTTCAGAGCTTTCTGTTTTTTAAAACAAAACAAAACAAAAAACAAACAAGGTTTCTCTCTGTAGCTCCAGCAGTCCTGGAACTCTAATGGGAAAATTCCCATTAAGCTCAACTGGTCTGGCTCCAGAGTGTCAGCACCTAACCTTAATTCCACCTTTTGCTTCCCTTATTTCTCTTTATGTAAATCTTTTCTTGAGAGTTTCCAAAGGGTACAAAGTCTATGCAAATTTGGTTTAGAAAAACCCAGCACACCATGATATTCTTTAATCAAAACTTAGCAGTTGGCATTGTCCCTTTGGAAACTTTGTCAAGTGAAAAGGATATCAACTTGCTAAAAGTATAAATTTGGAGATCAAATAAAAATGTCCTAGGCTAAAGGAATCCTTGAAGTGCACTGTGCCACAGACGCAAGTGAACCCACACCCATTGGACAAATGGTGGGATTAAAGGTGTAAGGATGCCAGCACAACTTGGCAGTTTGAGAGATCTCAAATGCCCTTTGTCCCTTATAAAATGTTGATTGTTATTAGTTGCTATAGGTTTATTTTACAGTATTTTTTTTTTAACACTCCTCTTTGTGTACACACACAGGTACACATCAATGTGCTTGTAAGGCCAGAAAATTACTCGCAGGAGGCAAGTAATTCAGACAGGGTGTCTCTACATGGCCCTGAACGATACAGAAGTGACTATGTAGGACAGACTAGCTTCTAATTTGTGATCTTCCTGGCTCTGCTTCCTAATGTTGGACTACTGACACAAGGCAGCAGGCCTGAGTTAGTGTTATTTATGTGCACCCGTGAACAAGTACCATAAAGGTTAGAAAACCTAGAGTCACAAGCAGTTGTGAAGCTGATACAGATTCTGGAAACCAAACTCTGGGCCTTCCAAGAACAGTAGGAATTCTGAATCACTGAGACATTGCTTCAGTCCTGCCTTAGAATATTTCCTTTCTTACCTTATTTGGTTTTTTGAGACAAGGTCTCACTATGTAGCCCAGGCTGTCCTCGAGATCTGCCTGCCTCTGTTGGGATTAAAGGCAAGAGCCAATAAGCACAGCCTAGAATTTCTCTACAATGGAAAAAAAAATGGGAGTGGTAGTGACTGTCCAAACACTTTATTCAGAGACTTGGTCTCAGCAGGGTAGAGCTTAGAGGCCATCCTGTTGCTAAAACATTTTAGCAATAAATAAAAATTTAATTAAAACTAGCTGACTGTGGTGGTTTATGCCTATAATCCCAGCACCTGGCAAGCAGACATAGGAAAACTATTGAAGTCCAGGTAAACCCAGACTTTGAAGCAGGAACCTACCTCAACTTCTGTCCTCCCAAATGGAATGGGCTAGTAGTATAGTTTAGTGTTAAAGAGCATTTGTCTAGCACAGACAAGCCTCTGGGTTTGAACTCAAGCATTACAAGTATTTTAAGTTAAGATTAACTCATTTTTGTATGGAGTGCTTTTTCCCTTTGGAGCAAGCCAGTCTTAGAAACTGCTGTTTGCCATGCCCCATGGCACACACCTTCAATCCCAGCACTCTAAAAGCAGAGGCAGGTGAGAGGCCAGCCTGTTCCAGGACAGCTAGGGCTACACAGCAAAGACCCGTCCTGAAAAAAAACAAACAAACAATAAATAAAAGAAACCACTATTGAAAAGAAAGCCTATCTTGCCCCAGTGAGATGGCACAGTAGCAAAGTAAAAGTATTTGCCACACAAGCCCGGCAATCCCCAGAACTCACATAAAGATAGAAACTAAGACTCCAAGACACATCATCTATATGCACACCCACCCGTCAATAATAAAAATTATTGTAAATTTGCCTGTTCAGTGAAGTCTAATAGCTACGGCTCATCATAATTACCCAAGTGTCCTTTGTTTAACATTAGAAAACTGTTCCTTGGGGCTGGAGAGATGGCTCAGCGGTTAAGAGCACCCTCTGCTCTTCCAGAGGACCCAGGTTCGATTCCCAGCACCCACATGGCAGCTAACAACTGTCTGTAGTTCCAGTTCCAGGCAAACACCAAGACAAATAAATAAATAAAATAAAGTTTTTTTTTTTTTTTTTTTTTAAAAAAAAAGCTGGAGTCCTTGGCCCCCCAGTTAAAAACAAAACAAAACAAAACAAACTGTTCCTTTTATATTAATTAATGTTTAAATCGGAAATAAAATCCATTGGGGAGAAAAGTGACAGATAACCTACCCAAATAATCTTGGTTGTAAACTTGGATTCTAAATCAACTAAAAGGCATTCTTGCAAATTTTCTTGATCGAATTACTTAAAGTGGGAAGACACATAATAATTGTGGGTTGTACCTTCCTGTGGAAAGTTCATCTGCCCTGTTGCTTTATGCTTCCAAAGGGGACTCAAGACCAGCAGCAGCTCTTTGGGATTCTTCCAGGCTTTCAGCACCAGACTGGAAGTGACTATCAGCTTCTGGATTTCTCTGGGTAAGTCAGTCATTGTTGGATTATTCAGCTGACATAGCATCACCATGTAAGGCAAGCCAATAAATCCCCTTCTGTTATACACTCACTGAATTGGTTCTTTTCCATTAGAGAAGCTTAAAAAACACCATCAAATAGGATTCAGTGTAGTACTTTACCTTATTTTAAAAATAAAAATGACTAACCTGGGAAATAGGAGTACTATATATGTACTTCACTTGCTTTGTGCCTAAAAGTTGAAGGTATGGATTTTATATCCAACCACTAAAGCTAATTGATGAGCAAATTCCCTTACCAAAGTACATCACAAGTGGCACCACTACCACCACTTGCCTGGTGGTGCTGGCAGCAGTGACAGTAGCACACACCTTTAATCCCAGCACTTGGGAGAAAGAAGCATATCTAGTTCAAGTTTTTCTTTTCTTTCTTTTTTTAAGGTTCATTATTTAAGACATAGGAACCAGTGGAAAGTTAATCTATTTCCTTATATTCACATTAAGAAAACAAGGCTATGGGCTGAACTGTTTTTCTGTCCAATTCTTCATAGTCAGTACCTCAGAGTGAGACTTAACTTGTATACAGGGTTTTTAGAGGTGATAAGAGTGAAAGTGCAATTTTAAAGTAGGCTCTCCTCCCTTGTAAAGGAGATGAGGATGAGAAAACACAGGTGGCTATCAAATAAGTGAAAGAGAAATCTCTAATAGGGCCATTTCTGAGAAAATAAAAATAACCAGAAGTAATGTTTTTGTTTAATGTTAAGGTATTACTCTGCAGTTGGCACCAAACCTACCTGCTTATACTACTGTGTAAAATAGTCTCTACAAATCAAGTCTCTTTATATATAGAGTATTTATTTGCTCTTCAAGATCTTAAAGCAAAACAAACCAAAAACAAAACTAACAAAACTACCTGTGCTCAGTTCTCACTACCTATATAAGGCACACCACATAGCCAGGAGCTCCAGCTCCAAAGGACTTGACGCTCTTCTGACCTCCTCAGAAACCCATACACATCTAGCAAATTCACACACAAAATATATAAAGAAAAGCTACCATCTAGCTACATAATAGCCTCACACAGAAATCACTAAAAAACAGTATGTTTCTCTCAAGTATTAGGTGAGCCAAGAGGCTGAGTTCACTCAAGGGACACTATAGTGTAAACCAGTTAAAAGATCATTCTGACTAAACTGTAACCACCAGCCCTAAAGAACTCACACATACATCAAAGGTACTTTATATATGTAAATATATACTGGCTTGGTGATGCTTTTTTGTACTTTCTGAAATAAACGCAGTGCTCACTGTATAAGTATACACAGTTATAGTTAAAGTTCTACATGTATGAGTGAGTGTTTCTGCCTGCAGAAGTTAGATGAATCCCCTTGAACTAGAGTTATACAAATTTTTGTTGTTGTTGTTGGAGACAAGGTCTCTACATAGTCCTGGCTGTCTTGGAATTGTGGAGGCCATGCTGACCCACAAACAAAGAGAACAGTCTGGCTCTGCCTCCTAAGCACTGTGATTGAGGGTGTGCTTCACCTCAGCCAGCCAGTAAATGCTTTTAACTGATGGACCATCTCCCAGACCTGCTAACTATTTTTCAACTACCACCCCAATATACTTTTCAATCTGCTTAACATGGAACATAGGTAAATTTAACTAAAGATGAGCTAGAGTAACAAGACTCAGCAAATCTCAGGCACAAACCTAATCATCAAAAGCATCTCATGTAATCATGCCCTATAGCCAAAGCACATTAGAGCTTAAACATCATTTAAATGTTTACTGGAAAATAGTATTGAGAATTGTCCTGGAGGTTTAACAGGAGAGGAAAAATCCCAGCACTTTGTTGAGTCAGGTGTGGTGGCTTACACTGTAATCATATTACATTAGAGTCTGAGATAGGAGGATCACTGTAAGTTCCTGGACTACATTCTCTGCACCATTAAAGATTATGCTTCAATGAGTAAGGCATATGGTTAAGTAAGAAAACTGTGCTCAGGCCTCCACACACATCAGCACATAACACGGGCAGCCACACATATATATAATCACACAAAATTGTATATGCCTGTCCATAGTAAGCACATGTGTGTATGGGGTGTGCAGTGACCAGATGTGTCTGTCTCACACTTGCTCCACTTCACTTATTATTTCTTTGAGGCATGTCTCCGGCTGAACCTGAAATATGTGGCCAACATGCCCCAATAACCCTCTTGTCCTGTCCACACAGCAAATATCTAACTTTTTATGTGGGGGATAAAACATTTTTTTTTTTTTTAAAACTTTATTTATTTATTATTTATTTATTTGCCTTGGTGTTTGCCTGGAACTGGAACCACAGACAGCTGTTAGCTGCCATGTGGGTGCTGGGAATCGAACCCGGGTCCTCTGGAAGAGCAGACGGTGCTCTCAACCGCTGAGCCATCTCTCCAGCCCCAACATTTTTAATGATTTACTCATTTTTAGTTATGTACATTGGTGTTCTACCTGCATGTATATCTGTATGAGGGATCTGAGAACTGCAATTACAGACAGGTATGAGCTGCTATGTGGGTGCTGGGAATTGAACCCAGATAATTTTTTCATGGCTGGTACTACATGTGGAAGCAGAAGAATCAGGAATTCACAAAGAAATGAAAACAAAACTATTGTATCTGTATCAGTTTGTAGTAAGGAATGAGACACTAAAGTTCTGCTATGGAAAGCCAGGCACAGCAGAATCCCTATAATCCTAACATTTGGGAGGTTCCGGTTAGTCCTTGCAGGGGTAAAGGGGAGTAAAGTTGGCTGTAGTGAGATACAACTTTAGTTCTGGCACTTATGAGGCAGACTTCCCCACCCACACACACAAATCAACCAAACAACAAAAAAGACACCAGTAATCTATGCAGGCACTGCCTCCAAAAAAATTATCAATCTATATAACAAATACCAGCTGGAGCTACAGCCCACTGGTAGAGCTCTTGCCTAGCATGGGTGAATAAAGCCCTAGGTTTTATCTCAGTAGCAAAAGATAAAACAACAATTTTACATTTCAGGCTTTACAAACCTGGGTGGGAAGAAATATCTCAAGTTCCACCTCAGCCTGGCAAACACAGTGACATCTACCTAAAACCCTCAAAGTCCCACCATCTATTCTAGTGTTTCCCAGAGAGGACAAGGATAATCAGCTAACTATTAAGATCCTAAAAATGATTTTCAGGCTTCCACATTTTCTTAAATTTGTTTCTATTTTATTTGTATTGGTGTTTTGCCTGCATGTATGTCTGTATAAGAGAATTTCAGTATCCTGAAACTGAAGTTACAGACAGTTGTGAACTGCCATGTAGGTGGCGGGAATTGAACCTGGGTCCTCTGGTAGAGCAGTTAATGCTGCTAACCCGCTTAACAACCTCTTCAGGCCTTAGTCTCCTAAATTTTTAAAACAAAAAAAATAATTAGAGTAATCTTAAATAGCAATATGAATAACCTATAATCCAGCAATTTTTGTCACTGTTTCTATGCCTTCTAGTTAAAGTCTAACTCAACAAGGAAAAAAAAAAAAGAAAACCAGTTGCCAGGTTACAGTGGTTAGGAAATCAACATTGAACAAAGGCCATCATCAGTTACTCTTTTCAATGAGACATACCACATGCCTTCTCTGAGTTCTAGGCCTTCTCTAGGCCAGTTGTCAACATAGTCAGATCTTGTCTCAAAAAAGTTAATGGAGGTTGGAAAGACGGCTTAAGATCCAGGGGTCCATCCTCAACAGCTATGTGGTTACACAACCACCTGTAACTCCATCAAGTTCCAGGCACTCCACACTTGATTCTGGCCTTTGGGTGTGCTGCTAGCAGGTGCTTTGCAGACATATGCAAAGGCAGAGAACACCTACACACCCAGGTTGGTGGCTCCTACCACCTCTATTCAGATCTAACCGATATACTCTTTGCAGGAGCCTGCATTAGAACGTATGTCATTTTTAAAATATTTACTTTAACCTCATTTGTACTAGTATTTTGACTGCATACAAGTATATATATGCACCATATATCTGCCTGGTGCCCACAGGTCAGAAAAGGGCATTGTATGAGTCTGAGGAGTTACAAATGACAGTGAGCCACCAAGTGGCCAACAGGAGTTGAACCCAGTTTCTCTGCAAGAACACCAAGCACTCAAATCTGAGCCAGGCCCCAATAAAAATAAAATCTTAAAGAAAATTTGGGTTGAGTACTTGGGAGGCAGAGGCAGGCAGATCCTTTAAGTTTGAGGCCAGCCTGGTCTACACAGAGAAACCCTGTCTCAAGGGGGGAAATAAGCAAACAAAAATATAACTTTTGAAGGTAGTAACCTTACAACTAGAGAATGGGTAGAATACACTGCCTGCAATTTTCATCTATTTACATTTATCATCTACTGAACATGTTCCAAACAAGTAATTTTTAATACAGTGCTTGCAAAGTATTTTTTGACTGTGCATGAACGTGGACCACATCCCTAAAACTTGGGAGTTATGAACAGTTGTGGGCTGCCATGTGGGTACTGGTAATAAAACCCATCCCCTGCAAAAAACAGTGCTGTTAACTACTGTACTGTTAACTCCAGCTCCTTAACTGGTACTTCTGGATGAAAAGATGTTTTGTTTGGCTATGTTCATCTATTAAATTCATTATGTTTTACCTAGCAATTAATTTTCTCCTTACAGGTGTTGAACCTGTTTGGTAAATTAAGTATCAAAAAGAAAACTAAATGTTTTACATCAATTTGTCTTTAAAAGCCAAATGTGGCACTGGAATGTAGATCAGTAGATAGCCCTCCCTTAACATATCTGTATATTCTATCTACACACCTCAAAGATAAAATTTATACCTAGGTGCTAGTTAGAAGGTTCAACAAGCTTAGGCATCCACTGCCACACCTCACAACTTGAATTTTATCCCCACACGATGCAAGAGATCTTCCCACAGGTTTTCCTTTCACCTCCAGGACCACCCACTCACACAGAATAAATGTAATAATAATAATAAAAAAAACCCCTGCTTACATAGCTGTGATTATAGGGGGGCTCCAAGTCTCTTTGCACATTTTCTGCACTACACACCTTTTCTCAGCCACCATAGTTGCTCTAGAAGGGTAAATTCAATCCTTTTATATTTCTAGTCGTACAACATCGAAGCAAGCCGTTACATCTGTACGAATGTTAAAATCTAGTTTCTTTTCAATCACTACCCACAATTAACCTTTAGGACTGTGCATAGCACCCATCATCACCACCACCAAATACTGTAATTCAACTCTTACATCTCAAAGTTTTCCTTAGACGGGGAAACCTGGAAAAATAGGGCCTCAGAAAATTCTTAGTAGGTTAAATTCACCAAGGTCTCTTTATCATAGAGCTAAGCCTCCATATAAACACACCTAAAATCTCCATACCTACTATTGGATCCTCACGTGGTAGGAGCCTAACAAAATGCCACCCAAAGTTTTATTAAGGGACACAGGAAAAGTCACGTGCTCCACACTGACTACTACTAGCTGCCAAGGAAGTGATTGAATTTAGTGACTAGAGTTAGGAAGGAGTCTGGACGTGGGAACGGGAAGTTTCGTCGTGGTGACGGTATGGCCCCTCTAGTTGCCTAGCAGTGCCTGTCGCGGAGGGCGGAGGGCCGCGTGGTGCCCAATCGGCAGCACTAAGAGCTCTCCGGTGGCCGCGAGAGCTCGTAACCCAGGGCCCGGTCCCCGCACCACCGAAGAGACAAGACTTGACAACCCGGGAAGCCAGGGACTCGGTGGGCTCCGGGTGGCCGCATGGCCGAGAAGCTCACACGCGAGTTTGGGGCCTAAGGCTAAGTTCCCAGAGTTCCGCGTAAGCCAGGCCCTCGGGGAGGGGGTAGAGAAAAAGTGGGATTTCTGGCACGAGGGATCTAGGGGACGGAATGGAGGTGGGGGAAGCGGACATCTGGAGGAAGAAAAATGTCCTCCCGCCGCCAACGGTAACCGGAACAAGGATGCAGGACCTCCCACCGCACGGCAGGACCGCCACACGCCGGGAGGGAGAAAGGCGAAAGGCCGCGATGGCGGGGGAGGGCCAAGGGGCCGTTTCCCGGCGCGGCCTCCCTCCGGGACGACCTTCCCTCGGCGGGATGTCGCACTCACATGGTGAACGGGGCAAGGGAACCAGGCGAACGGGTGGGCGGGCTTCAGTGCCGGCGGCGGCGGCGGCGTAGCGATTCGACTCCTCTCCGGCAGCGACTCCGGCGTTTTCTGCCCGATCGCGGCCTCTTCTCGCTCCCCTAACGCGACGGCGGCGGCGGCGGCGGCACAGCGGCGGGCTCGACCTCGATGCCCAGAATGCACCGCGCGGAGAGCGGCTCCCTCAGCCCGGGAGAAGAGGAAAGTGTAAGGAAAAGGGGCGCGAGGACGGAGACTGAGCGTGCGTGCGTGCGAAGGGGGTGGTGAGGCCGGGCGGCGGCTGGTGACGCAGCAAAATGCCCGGGCCCCTAGCCGACGCGCCTGCGCAGTCTTTGTTTTCAGGCCCCTGCGCGGTTTTCTAGAGATATCTACGGAAGGGGCGGGGCTTCCCAGCTCCTTCGCGATTCTTCCCGGGCACGCCCCTCCCGCCGGCCGCCTTCATGCCTGTCTTCCCGGGCTCTGTTCTCGCGTTAACAGACCGTTGGCGGCCAACCGCCCGATCACGCGCCCTGGGCTCTTTTCCCCGGGAGGCCTTGGCTAGTGTAAATCAGGCCCCGGGGAAACAAGTCTCCAAGGAAATGTACCGGTGGACATTTTGTTTTGTTTTGTTTGAGAAGGTGGCTCACACGCTAAAGCCCAAGCTGGCCTCGAACTCGGGGCGTTTCTTCTGCCTCAGCCTCCCGAGTGTTGGGATTACAGTCATGAGCCACCTTGGCTGGTTAAACATGTAGAAAAAAAACAGCTTCATTCTGAAAGCCTGGGCCACCTCGCCATTTTTCTGAATATTAGACTCCTTATCCTGGATAGTGGAAATGCACGGCCATTAGCTGAGGAGCTGCTTTTGCGAATTTGCCTTTAATAAGAGCGTGCCTTTTCTACTGCTTTGAAACTTTGGTGCCCTAGTTGAGGCAAGGAAAGAGTTTCTTGGCATCCACGGTCTCCATGCATATGAGTTCAGATGAAGAGGTTGTGGATCTATTTTGAAAATCGTGTATAATGCACTGCGCTATGGTCTAATAATGTTAGTGACCAAGAAAAGTATTCGCTTGTCAAAAACTGACAGATGGGGGCTGGAGAGATGGCTCTGTGGTTGAGAGAGCTGGCTGCTTTTCCAGAGGACCTGGGTTCAATTCCCAGCATCTACATGGTAGCTCACAACTGTATAACTCAAGTTTCAGGGGACTTGACACCCATGGCAAAACACCAATGTACATGAAATATAAATAAATAAATTTTAAAAAAGCCTGACAGATGAGGGCAGAGGTAGACCAATGAACCACTATTTAGGGCACAACACAGGTTTCAGGAAAGTGTAAAACATTTGGCAAGAGCAACAGCTTGACAGGAAACAAAGTATTACCTGTGCTGTGCAATGAAAACTATTCAGATCTGCAAAATGGCAGTGGGTTCACTATGGCCAAAGGGGATGTGTTTTGTCTTTCTGTAGTTCATACTGGCCTAAACTCACAATGCAGCACAGGCTGGCTTCAAATGTAGGGTAATCGTCCTGCTATGCTAGTATTACAGGCTTTTTGTTTTGCTTAATATTACTGGTATCACTTAGCCCAAACTCTTAGGTGATGTTGACTATGTAGTCAGTCCATCATCCTGTTTTCCAAGTGCCAGGCTAAACAAATATTATGATTCTAAGAACTTTACCACCTGTCAGGGAAAAGAAAATAGACCAGCATAGTGGCACAGGCCTGTAATCTCAGCTGAGAAAGCTGGGGCAACCTTTAGGCCAATGTGGGCTGCATATTATTTGAAGACAGTCTGGGCAACTTCTCTGCTTCAAAACTATAATTTTTAATTTTTTTTCTGAGGTTTGTAAGTATTTTGCCAGTATGCAAGTGTATATGTGTGTATACTTGATGCCCACATGGAAATCAAAAGAGGGCATGAGATCTTTTGGAACTGGAGTTAAGAACCAGAGTTGCAAACTGTGTAGGTTCTGGGAACACAACCTGAGTCTTTGAGAAGAGCACCCAGTGCTCTTAACTGCTGAGCCATCTCTCCAGCTTCCTCAAAATTTCAAAGTGCTGGGGGTCATGTTAGTCTCAACATTTGTCAGGGGGCTGAGGCAGGTGGATCTCTGAGCTAGGCCAGCCTGGTCTGTATTATCAAGTTCAGGACATCTATGGAGAGAGATCCTGCCCCTGAGATTAGCTCAGTGGTAGAGTACTTGCCTACCTTGGGTGACTCCTAGGTCCAGTCCATGGGACTACCACTACCACCACACCCCCCAAAAGAGAGAAGACCAACTGTTATGATGGAAATACAAATTTTTGGAAGCACAAAAACAAAGGCCATCTTAGCTGGAAGAAACCGGACAAGCTCTTGTTAAGAAACTTGTTTCAGGGCTGGAGAAGGCTCAGGGATTTAAGAGCACTGACTGTTCTTCCATAAGACTTGGGTTCAATATCATGGATTCCAGGAGATCTTCGACTCCATTGGCACCAGGCATGTACACTGTGCACAGACATTACATGCAGGCAAAACACCAAAATACCTAAGAAATCTATAAGAAACAAGGCCAGGTGTGGCAGGGAGTAATGTTAGACAGTGATACTCTTCTCAAAAACAGAAGGGATGGAGAAATGGTGTACAAGCTGAGCATTTACTGCTCTTCCTTAGAAATCCAGTCCGGTGATCAGCACCCACATGGTGGCTCACAACTGTAATATTGTGCACAGGCATATATACAGGCTAAACACCAATGCATGCAAAGTAACTAAAAAAACAAATGGATATTGTTTAGACTCCCTCGAAGTACTGGGGAGTGAGCCCAGTGCATCCTGTGTACATTAACACTGAGGTATACTCCCATTGCTATTTGACCTGCTTGCCTCAGGGCTATCCTCCAGAACCCAGCTTCTTAAATTGCTGAGACAACCGCAGGTAAGAAGGGTTTTTAAAACTTTGACAATAGTAAAAGGTCACTGAGCTTGCCAAGGACCGAAAAGCAATCCAGAATCAACTGTGTAATGAAAAGGAAGTGCTTCTGGAAGTGTTCATGCTGCATGCACGGCACAATACTGCAGCCTTGGTTCCTAACACAGCACAGCACAGTACAGTACATTCTGCTCTGCCAGTGCTTCCATGACACCCAATGTCAACAAACACTACCCAGTTACTTCAGCTGAGACTGGAGACTATTGCTTGTAATAGAATGCAGTGTTCTTTACTGTACATACAAAGTTTTCTGCTTTTTTTTTTCTTTTTCTGAGACGGGTTTCTCTGTGTATTTCTGGCTGCCTGATACTTGCTGAGTATTAATTAACCTGTATAACAAAAAATACTTTTCTACCATCAGCATACTGTATGTTTGGCTTGTAGGGTTAGAATTCTTTTTTTTTCCCAAGACAAGTTTTCTCTGTGTAGCCTTGGCTATCCTGGAACTCACTCTGTAGACCAGGCTGGCCTCAAACTCAAGAGATCTACCCACCAATGCTTCCCAAGTGCCGGGATTAAAGGCATGGGCCACCACTGGGCTACCACTGCTCAACAGAATATTCAATTTTTTTTTTAAACTTTATTTTTTTTTTATTTATTTGCCTTGGTGTTTTGCCTGGAACTGGAACTACAGACAGTTGTTAGCTGCCATGTGGGTGCTGGGAATCGAACCCGGGTCCTCTGGAAGAGCAGACGGTGCGGTGCTCTTAACCGCTGAGCCATCTCTCCAGCCCCCCAGAATATTCAATTTTTAAAACTACCATTTGAGGGTTTTGGAAAGATGGCTCAGCAGTTAAGCCATATACTGCTTTTATAAAAGTCCCAGGGCTGGAGAGATGGCTCAGAGGTTAAAAGCAGTGACTGTTCTAGAGGTACTGAGTTCAATTCCTGGCAACCACATGGTGGCTCACAACCATCTATAATGACATCTAGTACCCTCTTCTGTCTACTGTATATGTAATAAATAAATTATAAAAAAAAGTCCCAAGTTCAGATACCAACACCCATGTCAAGCAGCTCTCAATTACCTGTAAGTCCAGCTCCAGAAGATATGCCTGTGGTCATTAACAAATATACTCTCTCTCTTATACACACAGACACAAACCCACATACACATACTGACTCTCCCCACTACCTTTCTCTCACACACAAACCCACATACACATAAATTGTGTGTATGGGGTATTGCTTGCATTTATGAGCTTATGTGCACCATGTAAATGCATGAGGACATAAGATCCCCTGAACACGGAGCTACAGAAAGTAATGAGTGGCAATGTGAGTGCTGGGAACTGGACCTGGATCCTCTCTCTGAATGGGCAGCAAGGGCTCTTAACTAGTGAGCCATGTCTCCAGCCACATAAAATTGTTTTTTTAAAATTAAGTGAATTTTGCTAAGTGTGGTGGTGCATGCCTTTAATCCCAGAACATGAAAGGCAGAGACAGGTAGATCTCTGAGAGTTTGGGGCCGTGTAGTAAATTCAGGGACATCTAGGTATATGTAGAGACCCTGTCTCTACCTCCTTGAAAAGAATTTGTATGTATATTTATGAGACGCTACCTTCAGAGGCCAGAAGAGGGTATCACATCCCCTAAAGTTGGAGTTATAGGCTATTATGAGCTGCTCATGTGATGCTCAGAGCTAAACCAAGGCTCTCTACTATAGATAGAAGTATTCTTAATGCCTGAGCACCCCAACATTTCTTCATATGAAATAACCATCTCATTAGTATGCAAAATTGCCTTCATCTTTATAAACCACAAAATTATATAAAGAAAATTTATTCTGTGATTATTAGCGAAAATTTAAAGTTCGAATTTAGCCAGGTAGTGGTGGCACATGCCCATAATCCTAGCACTCAAAGGCAGGGGAATCTCTGAATTTGAGGCCAGCCTGGTTTAGATTCCAGAACATCCAAGGCTATTACACATAGAAATTATGTCTCAAAAAAGTTCTAATCTTGCTGTATGTATAGTGGCACACACCTATAATCCCAGTATTCAAGAGGAGGATCAGGGGCTCAGGGCCAGCTTTGGCTACACTGCAAGGTTCAGATTGATTTGGGCTATAAGACTGTCAAAATTACTTCTTTCAACTCTGTGTGTATTGTGTATTGTGAAGACATGTCAATGTGGCTATGTTTAATAAAAATATACATATGTCTGTATCATACAGACTTTTGGTTGTTTTCTTTTTTTGAGACAAGGTTTCTTTGTGTAGTCATGGCTGTCCTGAAACTCACTCTTTACAATAGTCTGGCCTCGAACTCAGAGATCCCCCTGTCCCCGCTTCCAAAGTACTAGTTAGATCCCTATCCTCCTCCCAGCATCAATAAAGCTACTTAAGGATGCTGAAATGTTAACAGTAATTTTGGGGGCTGGAGAGATGGCTCAGCAGTGTCTGCTCTCAGCAGCCAGGTTCAATCCCCAGCACCTACCTGGTGGCTGTAACCATCTGTAATTCCAGTTCTAGGGGGATCTTATATCCTCTTCTAGCCTCTGAGGGTACCAGGCACACAAGTGGCATACAGACATGCATTGAGACAAATATTCCCATATACATTCTTGGTGCAGGAAATTAAACTCGGAGAAGGCAAGCTCCCTCCACTGCTGAACTAAACCACTTTTTTTTTTTGGGGGGGGGGGGAGTTGGTAGCCCTGAGTGTCCTAGAACTTGCTCTGTAGGCCAGGCTGGGCTTGAACGAGGGATGTATATGTTAGGCTAATATTTTAACTCTGGGCTAAACTTCACCAGCTTGAAATGTACATGATTTTCTTTCTTCTTTTTATGTAACTTGGTGTTTTGCCTGTATGTATAACTGTGTAAGGGTGTCAGATCTTGGAATTACAGACAGTTGTTAGCTGCCATGTGGATGCTGGGAATTGAACTCAGGTCCTCCGGAAGAACAGTCAGTGATCTTAACCAATGAACCATGTCTCCAGTCCTCAACTGCACATTTAAACAAAATCAACATTTCCTCATTTAATGTTTTTTCTTTTTTTGGACACAGTCTCCTTTATCACATGCTGGTCTCAAACTCTCAACCTTTAAGACCAGAGCCTCCTGCTCCCACATTTAAAGTGTATTATTGTATATGACACCATGCCAGGCACTAATTTTTCTCAATGTTACAGCAACAGTTGGCTGACTAATCTGAAGTAATGTTATTTTTTTTTTTTTAAATATTTATTATGTATATAACATTCTCCCTCCATTATGCCTGTGTGCTAGAAGAGGGCACCAGATCTCAAGATACATATGTTTGGGGCTGGAGAGATGGCTCAGCGGTTAAGAGCACCTTCTGCTCTTCCAGTAGGACCCGGGTTCAATTCCCAGCACCCACATGGCAGCTAACAACTGTAGTTCCAGTTCCAGGCAAACACCAAGGCAAATAAATAAATAAAGTTAAAAAAAAAAAAAAAACATATGTTTGTGAGCCACCATGTGGTTGCTGGGAATTGAACTGAGGACCTCTGGAAGAGCAGTCAGTGCTCTTAACCTCTGAGTTACCTCTCCAGCCCCTGAAGTCATGTTTTTTTTTTTTAAAAAAAACTTTATTTATTTATTTTATTTATTTGCCTTGGTGTTTGCCTGGAACTGGAACTACAGACAGTTGTTAGCTGCCATGTGGGTGCTGGGAATTGAACTCAGGACCTCTGGAAGAGCAGACAGTGCTCTTAACCGCTGAGCCATCTCTCCAGCCCCCTGAAGTCATGTTTTTATAGACTTGAGACAGGCTCCAACTTTATATCCTAAATTGGTTTGAAGCTATGTATTCTAGGTGGGTCATGATCTTCTGCTTTAGTACCTAGATTGCTGGGTTTACAGATACCAGGACACCCATACCTAGCAAAAAAGATAGTGCTTGCCATGAATAAAAATGATCCCCATAGTCCCATAGGGAGTAAGAGCCATTGCTTTGGGCTGGAAAGATGGCTCAGAGGTTAAGAGCACTGACTGTTCTTCCAGAGGTCCTGAGTTCAGTTCCCAGCAACCACATGGTGGCTCACAACCATCTACAAGATCTGGTGCCCTCTTCTGGTGTGCAGGGATATATATGCTGGCATAATATTGTATATATAATAAAATAAATAATTAAAAAAAAAGAGGCATTGCTTTGTTGGGAGTAGGTGTGGTGTTGCTGGAGGAAAGATGTCACTGGGGGTGGGTTTTGAGGTCTCAAAACTTGGAATGATCAAGCCAGGCCCAGTGTGGCATCTCTTCCTGCTGTCTGCATGCCCTTAGGCTTACTCCATGAAACTGTAAGCCAGTGCCGAATGTTTTTCCTTGGTCACCTGGGCAGTGGTGGCACACTCAACTTTAATTCCAGCACTCAAGAGGCAGAGTCAGGAGGATCTCTCTGAGTTCAAGGCCAGCTGGGTCTCAGGAGAAAAAAAAAGCAGCATGGTCATGGTGTCTCTCCACACAGCAATAGAAGCCCTAAGACATGGTTGAAAAAATTTGAGTACAAGGACTTGTATATCCAATGCCTGGCACATAGTAGGTCTCAAAAATGCTAAGTGCAGATGTGTAACAGATCTTTGTGAATTCAAGAAAAGCCTGGTCTACCTAGTGACTTCTAGACGAGTTGGGGATGTAGAGAGCATGTTGGCAAGATGGCTCCGTCGAGGACTAAGCTTGCCCCCAAGTCCCCCATATTTCCTTCCATGGTGCTCATGGCGTGCATGCACATGCCACACAAATACATGCAGCAATTCAAGAAAAGCTTGTCTGTGCAGCACCTGGGTGCCTGATTTTAGAACCTTCTCTCCAGCCCCAAACAAAACTCAAAACAAGTGTGTTGGCTCACACCTGTAATCCCAACATATAGGAAGCTGGTGTGGTGAGAGAGAGGTATGAATAGGATCTCTCTCTCTCCATGGTGCAGCTCTAAAACTACTATGCAGACTAGGCTGGCTTCAAACTCACATGCTCTCCTCCCTCCCTGTAAATGCTGGGAATTTAAGGCATGCACCACTACACCTGGCAGGAACAAAAACATTTGGGAGTGGGGGAGGATTTTTTTTTTTTTTTTAAAGAAGTTTTGCCCATCAGTATTTGAGCATGTGTGTGCGCATGTGCCTGAAGGTGTCAGTGGTCTTTAAGCACCTTCAGCTTACTTTCTGGGAAGAGATCAAGCACCTACCGAGTTCATCCAACAAGAAGTCATAACTTTATTAGTGATAGAAACAGTACAAATTTCAAACCAAGCTGTAGTTCCACTTTTGAAACACCAAAAGGGGAGAGGGGGAGAGTCCTTGTTGTCAAATAGTTACATTGTTAATTCCTGTAAAAGAGGAAAAAAGATAATTAGAGGCATTTATAGGACAAGAGGTCAAAGATCCAGGTCACTATAATCTAAGGCACCCCCCCCAGGCTTTGCAGTCTCCTAAATGACTGTCCCTGCACAGGACCAAGTGGAGGACGGAAAGGAGCAGAGGCTGGGCACTCACCATAATAGCGTTCACAATGTCATTGCTGTTGTTTTTCAGGGCTCGGACCGCCTTTGCTCTGGACACATTTGCTTGTGACATGACCAACTCTATGTCCTTAACTTCCACACCTGTTTCATCAACCTCTTCCTCCTCACTCTCCTCTTGTACGGTAGGTGTCTGCGTATTTTCTTGAATGTTTGAAACAGCTTCACCTTGAACTTTGAATTTCTCAGCAGCTGCTAACTGTGCTTGTTGAGACAAATCTTCAATCTAGGGGGCAGAGAGTATGGGCACATGAGTAGATCTGTTTAAGTAAAAAACACACCTTAGGCAATGCACTGTTTTGTTAACAGAGTATTTACCCTCACTTTGGATTCACTGTAAAAAAGTAAGCTAGCCATGTCTAGAGATTTTTGGTATCACAACTGAATGAGAAGGGGCTAAACATCTGCAACTACAACAAAAATTATGTGACCCTAAATAATAATAATAATATAATAATAATAATAATAATAATAGTACCAATCTGAACAACTTCACTGACCTTGGCTTCTCCAAAAACTATGTAAGTGTCTGAAGCTGGGCTCTTGTAGACGTCTGGTTTTGTGATGACGAAGAGGATATTTTTAGATTTCCGGATAGTGACTCTAGTAACCCCTGTAACCTGCCGAAGACCCAGTTTGGACATAGCCTAAAGAAGAGAAAAGAACATTGAGTCTAACTTTAGAAGCAGCTAAAAATAAATAATCAAATAAATAAAAATTCAAAAAGTAACATCACACTCAACACCCACAGCAGACTTCTCCTCTGTTAAATTTATACAAAGGTAAGACTGAGACGGAATAAGTGCTTCCAACCACAGCAGTGTACCAAGAATCACACCACAGGCACCTTCTTTTGTGGAGAGTCCCACGTGTACCCTAACCCTTCTGCCCTGTGTCCCCCACTGGGCTTACAGGTAGCAGCCCCCCCATCCTTCTTTACAACCCACTAATCCATTTTACCTTCCTCGCCTTCTTCTCACTCCGACTCTGTTTTGCTTTACTGACCGGTTCTTCATCGATTTCAGCCGCTGCCGCCAGCTAAAAAGGACAAGACTTTTGAGTCAAACAGATCCATCCAAAGTTCAGGATGCTTGTTTCCATGTGGTTTTGCTTTACAAAGACTCAGTCATGTCTGCTATAATCAATCTTGGTTCTCCAGACCCTCACCTTTTTAAAAGAACTACTCCTACCTCAGAGATCAGCTGGCCACTACACTGTCTTTTATACTTTCCTTTTCTTTCTTTCTTTCTTTCTTTTTTTTTTAAAAGATTTATTTATTATGTACATAGTATACAGAAGAGAGTACCAGATGCCATCACAGATGGTTGTGAGCCACCATGTGGGTGCTGGGAATTGAATTCAGGTCCTCTGAGTCATCTCTCCAGCCCCTTGTGTACTTTCTTGAACTCAATGTAAATTATTAAGAGAGCAGGTACCTGGGCTTGCTGTGTGGTTGTCTGTGTGGAGTCTTGTTCCTCGAGCTCCGGTACTGATTCATCACTGTCAGACTCTGTTCCCGACCCTAAGATGATAGATAAAATTCTTTTTAAGAGAGAACACCTAATTGTGGCCTGCCTGAACTATCTATCACTGCTTTATGCAAGGCCTTACAAAGCTAAATCTAAGTCAAGTGGCTTCTGTGACCCAGCCTGAGGCCTCCACTGAAGAACCATTCTGAGATGTAGGACAGACACCAGACACAGCTCTGTGCAGGAACTGCCCTCTTTCTCTTCAGGTCTTCATCTATTGGCACAAACACCAAGCATTCATTGAGTCTAAATTTTATTCCCAGCCCAGTCATCCAGAAATGTTCAGACAAAAGGCATCTTTTGATACAATTAAGTGAAAACCCTTTAAATGGGGTTGGACAGTCAGAAGCAGCTATGCACAGTCTGCCTTTCAACCCCCCACCCCGAATTTTACCCCACCCCTGCAATGACCCCAGTTGTTAAGCTAACAGTTCTCACTTCTGTTAGATACAGACCCATAATAACTCCTCATTCCTCTCCAAATACAACTCACTTAACTAACTGGAAGGCCAAGCATCAGTAGACTCTACTGAAAGGAGAGGAAAGCAAACATCTACACCATTCTTATGCCAGGAAAACACAGATTCATTTTTAAGAAAAGTCAGTCCCTGGGCAACTGGTAGTCTACAAAAAAAAAGCTTCAATATTTTCCTTTTATTTATTTATTATTATTTTTAAAAAAGCAAACTCCAGGCCCAGGGACAAGGTTAGTGATATAGTAAGAGTCAGAATAAATCAGAGGCCTGGTAGGTCTTGGTTTTTACTATCAGCTCAGTTAGGCTACAAAGGGTGGTTAAGGGGGGTTAGCCTGGCTCACGTTACCCAAAGTATTATCTGAGATGATAGAAACCAAGATTCAGTTCCATATCCCTACAGCTTCTACATTTACAGTTATCACTCTATGTACTATGCCCACACTCAAGCAGACACTGTACAAAGCGACGCAGCCTAGTTAGTACTGGTGGCAGCCCCCAAGAGGGGTGTGGGCAACACACCATGCACACAGCAAACCAAGACAAATACCCTTGTTGTTCTTCAGAACAGGCTGCTTGGCAGAGGGGGCTGGGGCAGGGATCCCAGCAGGCTTAGGGGTGGGCATGTTGACCGGCTGGAAAGGCACTCCCCCACAGACTGCTTCCGGGGGAATCAGAGGCGGCAGCTCATCCTCATCAGCAGGGGCTGGGAGCTTAGAGGCTGATTCCAGAACCGACCCCGGTGAGGACTGGAGAAATGGCTCTTTAGGAAGCAGAGGGGGAACTGGGGAGGGAGTGAGAGTCAGGGAAGCTGGTGGGGCAGGCTTTGAAGCCACAGATGCTGACCCAGCTACAGGAAGGGCTTTGTCAGCGATAACTGCTGCCAGAGGGGTAGCTAGCTGGGGTTCAGGAGAAGCATCCACGGGACTTTTTGAGGAATGGGGACAAGCATTGCCCTTTGCAGGGCAAGCAGGCAGAGGTTTTGTACTTTTTGGAGAATCTTTCTCAACAGGGTCTGTCAAAGGGGTTAGAGCTACGGCAGGAAGGAGGCCCTTTGTGTCTTTCCTATTGGAGGGACCTGAGCACTGAGGAGGTAAAGCAGAATTCTTCTTGGCTTTAGGGCCTTTCTGAACAGGAGCAGTGGTGACTGATGCACTTTCTGGAGAGGGTGCAGCAAGTACTTCTTTGAGAGATGTAGGAGCATCCTTTGCTGGGAGCTTTTCAGATGCCTGAGGGCTAACCGTCCCTGTGCTGAGTGTGACTGAGGCTGGGGAGGTAGGGGAGTCTTTAGAGCAGGATGGAGTGACAGAGGAGAGGATGGGAACCTCTTTAGAAGGAAGAGTCACTGCTGGGAGAGGAGAGGCCCTTTCGGAGGATGGCGCCCTTTTCAGAGCTGAAGAAGAGTTAACTGCGGGGGTGAGAACTCCTTTGGAGGTTGAAGTTTCTGAGGTCTCCTTGGGGGCTGGGGTTCTCTGGGAAGATGAGGCTACTGGCACCTCTTTGAGGGAGATAGGAGCTGCCACAGGAGAGATACTAGGGGCCCCTTTGGGAGATGGTGCTGTTGAAATCTCCTTGGAGGTCTCAGTTGCTGGTGCCTTTTTAGGAGATGGGACTGTGGTGGTGTCTGTAGGAGCTGCTGTTCCTGGGGTAGGGGAAGGACCTCCAGGAGCCAGGGTTGCTGGGGCCTTTTGTGGAGGCGGGGCCATCTCTGGCAGTGAAGTGTGGACAGCTTCAAGGGAAGGATTTGCTGGAGTTTCTTTAGGGGCTGGACTCTTTCGTGACTTTTTGGATGATGTTGCTTTTGGACTCTTTGAGGGAGAGGGAGGAGTCACAGCTGGGGCAGCACCAGGAGACAGGGCTGCGGGAGCTCCTTTAAGAGGCGCTGGGGCCTTTTTACTGGAGGCCTTCTGTGGGGCAGGCGGGTTCTCCTGTGGTGCAGAAGTGAACCCTTCAGAAGGCACTGCTGGTGTTTCTTTGGGTCCTGCCATCTTAGGGGCTTTTTGAGAAGGACCAGTGTCCTGTGGTGCAGTGGTGACTCCTTTAGAAGATGAAGCTTTTTTGGAGGCTGCAGTTTTGGAGGATTTTGGGGGGCATGACATGGCTGAACTTTCTTTGGGGGCTTCAGTTTTTGACTTCTTTTTGGGGGAAGGAAAAATCTCTAGTGGCCCAGCTGTGACCCCTTCAGGAGATGAGACTGTGGGTGTTTCTTTGGGTCCTGACACCTTAGGGGCCTTTCTCAGGGAAGGAGGAGTCTCCAGTGGCACAACTGTGACCCCTTTAGAAGACGGGGCTGGAGTTTCCTTGGGGGCTGCTGTTTTGGGAGCACCTTGAGGGTGTGACATTGCTGAGTTTTCTTTTGAAGCTGCAGTTTGGGGAGCCTTTTTAGGGGACATAGGGCTCTCGGCTAGGGCTGCAGGGGCACCTTTGGGAGACGGGGTCACAGGAACCTGCTTAGGGGCTTCAGTTGGAGGGGAAGGAAGAGTTTCCTGTGGTGCACTCATGGCTCTTTCAGAAGGTAGAGGTGAGGCTTCTTTGGGGGCTGAAGTTTTGGGTGACCTTTTGGAGGATGACACTGCTGAATTTTCCTTGGGGGCTGCAGTTTTTGAGGGTTTTTTTGGAGAGGGAGAAATCTCAGGTGGCACTGCTGTGACTCCTTTAGAAGATGGGGTTGCTGGAGCTTCTTTGGGAGCTGCAGCTTGGGGGGACTTTTGGGAAGGAGGAATTTCCAGTGGTGCAATGGTGACCCCTTTGGAAGATCTGCTTGGGGCTTCTTTGGGGGCTGCAGTTTTGGGTGACCTTTTGGAGGATGACACTGCTGAATTTTCTTTGGGGGCCGCAGTTTTGGGGGAGGAAGGAACTTGAAGTGGCCCAGCTGTGATACCTTCAGGAGATGGGGTTGCTGGAATTTCTTTAGGGACTGTAGTCTTAGGGGACTTTTTAGGGGACGTAGGGCTCTCAGCTAGGGTAGTAGGGGCACCTTTGGGGGATGGGGTCATAGGAACCTGTTTCTGGGCTGCAGTTTTGGGGGTCTTTTTGGGGGAAGGAGGAATCTCCAGTGGAACAGTAGTGACCTCTTCAGAAGGTGGTGTTGGAATTTCTTTGGGGGCCGTGGTTTTGGGAGCCTTTTTTGGGGATGGGGTTGCTGAGTTTTCTTTGGGGGCTGCAGTTTTTGAGGTCTTTTTGGGAGATGGAGAACTCTCTGGTGGCCCAGCTGTCATTCCTACAGATGGGGTTGTTAAAGTTTCTTTGAGGGCTGCAGTTTTGGGGTCATTTTCAGGGGAGGTAGGACTCTTAGCTGGGGTAGTGGGGGCACCTTTGGGAGATGGGGTCATAGGAACCTCTCTTGGGCCTACAGTTTGAGGAATCTCCAGTGCTATAGCAGTGACCTCACCTGATGGGACTGGAGTTACTTTAGGGGCTGCAATTTTGGAGGACCTTTTGGATGAAGTTGAATTTTCACTAGGAGCTACAGTTTTTGAGGTCTTTTTCAGGGAGGGTGAAATTTCTAGTGGTGCAGCTGTGATGGCTTCGGGTGGAGTTTCTTTGGTGGCAGCAGGTTTGGGAACCCTTTCAGGGGAAGAAGGACCCTCAGCTAGGGCAGTAGGGGTACCTTTGAGGGGAGAACTTGTTAGAGTCTCAATGAATGCTTCAGTGGCTGGAGACTTTGGAGAGGAAGGGGGTGTCACAGTTGGTGCCTCCCTGGGGAACTCCAGTACCTTTTTAGAGGGCCCAGCTGGGGCAGCCTTAGGGCACACTGACTCTGGAGACTTTTGTGGGGAGGGAGGAGTCCCAGCTGGGATAGCAGAGGCAATTTTGGAAGATGACGTCACTGAAGTCTCTTTGGGGACTGCAGTTGCTGGGGCATTTTTGAGGGACAGGGGAACCTCAGTTGGAGCAATGGGGGCTCCAGGAGGAGATGGGTCTTCAGGGGCCTTTGGGGGAAACAAGGAAGTCCCAGCTGGGACACTTGGGAGGGCTGGAGTTGCTGGAGGCTTCTGGGGAGAAGTGGGAGTCACATCTGGTACAACAGGGGCTACTTTGGGGGGCTGGATTACTGACACTAGTCTGGAAGCTGTAGCTTCTGTGGTCTTTTGGGAAGGAGGAATTTCTGCTGGGGCCTTTTTGGGGGACACAGAATCTGTCTCTGTTAGGGCAATGGGGGCTCCTTCAGGGAGGGAAGGAGCTGGAGCTGACGGAACAGGAGAAAGTGCACGTGAGTCTTTAGGGTCAGGAAGAGAAAGACCAGCTGCAGGAAGGCAAGGAGTCTCAGGTGCAGGAGAAACAACTGGGACAGCAGAACCCTCCTCAGTGGGAGGCCTTTTGGTCTGAGGAAACATAGGAGTCTCTAAAGAAGATGGAGAATCAGCTGGGTAAACCAGAGTTCCTTTCAAAGACACAGAAGCACCCAAGTTGTCTGAGTGTCCCTCAGGAGAGGAGCCCAAAGATGCCACAGAGGAAATACCAACTTCCTTTGCACTGGAAAAATAAATGCCAGATGAGGGAGGAAGAGGAAAGGGCATAGATTTGGGAATTTCAGGGGCCGATGCCAAAGTAGTCATGGTAACAGCAACATTATTTTTGGGAAAAGCCATAGATGGAGCCATAGGACAACCTTCAGAGGCTAAAGGGACCAGAGATGAAGTGGTAGGAGGGGGTGCTTTAGAAGCAGAGGGACCTTTGGCAGTTCTAGGAGCCATTGCTGAGGCAGCGACAGAATGTGTGAGGGACAGACGGACAGGGTCTGGGCTAAGGTAAGAATCTGTCTTGACAACAGCAGCTGGAGAGTCAGCATCCAGGAAAGAACCAGGAGCAATGGCTGCCCTCACTACAGCGGCAGGTCCTCCCACAGTCTTCTTTGTCACAGTGCCTTCTGAAGGTCCCTCCAAAGCTAATGTGCTTTGAGGAGAGGGAGACTCTTTCCAAGCTGTTAGGGCCGGGGGCAGTAGAGTAGGGAGTGCTGCCTGGGCTGCAGCAACAGGCCCTAGAGTGGCAGACACTGGAGGAGCAGGAGGGGAAGCTGGCTCTTTACCACTTATGGGACCTACGGAAACTGAAGGAGACACGGAAGAGGCAGGTGCAAGAGAAATGGTAGGACGGTTGTCCACAGCAGGCTGGCTGGTTCCAACACCAGGCACAGGAGCTTCTTTTAAGGCAGGTTTTTGAGAAGCAGGAATCTGAGTCACCAAAGGCTGCTGAGCGGCATGAGAAGACCCGCTGAGAACGAGAGAGGCTGCAGGAGACAATGGAGTAGCAGCTACCCCGGAAGCACCAGGAGGGCTGCAGCCCACACTAGTGACAGCAGAGGTGCTGCTGGCAACAGATGCAGCCAGGACAGAAGCTGGAGACCTCACAGAACTAGCAACCAGCTCCTGTCTGGAAGGAAGTGGGGGAACTACAGGTCTCTCAGATGGGTAAGATGCCTCAACAGTAGGATGAGCTACAGCAATAGTATTACTCACTGTCGGATCTAACAGAACAGCAGGACCCGACTGACTTAAAGGTTGGATTGGAGAATCCAAAGAGCTGTGGTGTGAAAGTGGAAGATGCAAGTCCTGAGAAGCGGCTGCTGGGAGGATGTTGGG
Source organism: Sigmodon hispidus (assembly GCA_004025045.1). Classification (NCBI taxonomy): domain Eukaryota; kingdom Metazoa; phylum Chordata; class Mammalia; order Rodentia; family Cricetidae; genus Sigmodon; species Sigmodon hispidus. The sequence continues at coordinate 45,367 of PVIH01009819.1, read as the reverse complement.
AGTTATATGAGCAGGTGAACTAACAGGTCTCTTTAACATATTTTGTGGCATCAGGGCTGAGGAAATGGGAATGCCTTTGATTGGAGAAGTGATGGATAGTGTCTGAGGACAGGATGCAAATCCAGGCCCAACAGAGGCCAGGGGGGTTTCATGGTGGGAAGGCAAAGCACTGACTGCATCTGGAGGGCCAGGGGCAGCAATGCCTTTCAGATTCGTGGCTACCTCAGAGGGAAGTGGACCAGTAGAGGCCTTTGGCTCTAAGGGAGCAACAGATGACCCTGACTCTGCTACAGCAACTGGTGACAGTGAGGTGGGAGGGTGAGCTGGAGATACAAAACTCTTCTCAACTGAGTGGGGAGCCACTGCAACCAGAGACAGGGGGGCCGAAGAGGACCGGGCACCTTTCTGAGTTGGACCTATCATGGGAGAGGCCAAAGCCAAGGCAGCTGGGGAGATGGGAGGCCCTATCACGTGTGGTAGGAAAGTTGGAGTGTGAGGGGCAGGTCCCAGAGGTACAGCTGTTTCTGAAGATGGCTGGGGACAAAGACCTTCCAAGGGGGTTGAGGAGATACTGGGGGAAGGGTATGGGGAAGGCTGATTAGCAGTTACTAGAGGGCTTTGTTGGGGGGTCAGGGAGAAAGGAGGGGGAGGTCCAGGTTGCCCTAAAGCAGCAGTAACATTCAAGGCTGAAGACATAGGAAGCACAGCTGGAGAAAAGCAAAAATAAAATAAAAACCAAAATCAAAAAAGGAGATAAAGGGAGGGGGGAAAGGTGAGTGTGCAGCCCAAATTGGTAACATGCCTCACAGGAAACAATGGGGCCTTAAATCTGAGAATGAAGGTCACCACGCAGGATTAGAAAAAGGTGACAAGCAATATCAACTTTCCCTGCACAGATTTCAGTGACTAAGTGGACTACATCCTTCTCCTTTCCCACACTTCCCAAGTCCTACAAAAATAAACGAACTAGATTAAGGCGGGGCAAATAGTCTAAGACTAGCTCATCTCTAAATGGGGAGACAGACAGGCCCATGCCCTGGTTCCTGAGCCTAGGGCTTCACACAAGACAAATTTACTATAACCTGAGTCCTTTTTGAGATAATCCCACCCTCAGGCTGGCCTTGAATTTACAATTCTCCTGCCTCAGTTTCCTAAATAGCTGGGACTAGAGGCCCATGCCACTAGCCGAATGGACTAAAAACATGCCTCCTTCACAAAACCGACATGTTTCCCAATGCTCTGTTCTTAGACAGGGCCTCACTATGTAGCCTCAGGTGGTCTGGAACTCCTCTTCCTCTGGTAGAGGTTCTTCTACCTGTCTCTATCTTTGTCAGGATTAAAAGTGTGCTGCCACACCTGGCCCAGTATTTTCTGTTAGAATAAATTTTGGAAAAGATGTATCTGGCCTAACTCAGTTCTACTAAAGCTGAAACTCTTCCACATTTAGTACCAAAGATAAAACACCAAATTTCCACCAGAAGTGGTCTAAATATTATACTCTAGCTCTTTTTTTAGCAACACTGGCTCTTCAGACATTGTAACTCAAATTAATTGAGACTCAAGGAAGGGCAAGGTAGGAATTATATCATGAAACTAACCAAATTGTTCAGACATACTTTAGAGAATTACAGTAATAATAAATACAGGCTCTCACCCATTGATCTAGATAAGCATCTGATTCTACCTGAACTGATCACTTTGGCACTCAAAAGATCTCATTTGGGGAGGGGGCTATGTCACTTGAAACAACAGTAGATTAAATCAAAGACTCAACAAATGATAAATACCTAAAAGGTTGATAAATAATTTTTTTTTTTTAAGATTTATTTATTTATTATGCATACAGTTTTTTACAGAAGAGGGCACCAGACCTCATCATAGATGGTTGTGAGCCACCATGTGGTTTTGCTGGGAATTGAACTCAGGTCCTCTGGAAGAACAGTCAGTGCTCTTAACCTCTGAGCCATCTCTCCAGCCCCTAATTTTTTTTAAAAAAGCCTACAGCACCCAATCTCACAAGTCACTCAACCAGTTTATTCCCAAATTCTTATAGACAGACAGAGAGGTAGGTGGCTGGACCAGTCTTTCTGGGAGAATTGGCAGGCCAACGCCTTCTAATTATAGTGCAAATACTTCTAAACATGTTAACAAGAATTTAAAACATGAAATATGTTTTACTGGACTTAAAGGTAGAATAAGGTCCACATCACTTGCTTTTATACTATAATCAATGCCCTGATTTATTGTCTTCATTCCAATAAGACTAATTACAGTTACAGGCATCATGGGTATGTCTTCAATACCTAACATGTGTAAATTCAGACTAATTAAGAATCTCTTTGACAACACCAAGAACTGTTTTAGAAATAAGTAATTTTAAAAGCTGGAACCAGAGTATTCTAAATCCCTGTAAATTTCAGCCTCCACATTTGTAAGTGAATTTAACTCTGTTTAGCTCTGAACCCCAGAAACCATTCCTTCCTCCACACTGCCCATTTCCCTGGTCAGGGCAACCACCTCCTTTCTGGTCTAGCAGCTGGACTAATCCTTTCAGCTGCTAAAATCAGACAGGTGGAGAGGAAGGACTTTAATGCTTTTGGATAAATAACTAAGTCCCAAAGAAAACAGAAACTGCCCACTGTGTATTCTTAACACACCCCTCATTTAGTTTTCTTTTTTTTCTTTCAATATATTTATTTTTATTTTATGTGAATTGGTGTTTTGCCTGCATGTACAACTGTTTAAGGGTGTCAGATCTTGGAATTACAGACAGTTGTGAGCTGCCATGTGGATGCTGGGAATTGAACTCAGGTCCTCTGGAAGAACAGTCAGTGCTCTGAACTGCTGAGCCATCTCTCCAGCCCCATTTAGTTTTCTAAAACTACAGAGTCAGCTATACTATTTCACATTCTTCTCAGTAATTCTTTTCATGCTTATTAAAATGCGTGTTAACCAGTATTCAAACCTATCTATCTTCATACTACATTCTATTTCAGTGGAAAACCAAAATTAATTATTTCCGATTTGTATTTCATAAAATGAAACCATCCCAGCACACTAGAAGTATCTGAGCATTATCAACCCCTACAAGTTAACCTAGGCTAAGAGGCTCCGAGTAGGACACACCTAAAAGCAGCACACACACCTCATCCAGACACATGACAAAAAGGCCCAGTGCCAATCATGGCCATCTGAAACCTGGACGCAACTTGCTGGCCAGAAACTTAACCAAAGTCGCCTTAGCCACCCAGTTGCAGAACTTAGTTTAATAGCCACCTAGTCCCTGCCCAGCTCAGCTTTCGTATATGTGTAGATTCCACAGCAGTTTTTTTCAAGCAGCTGATGTAACTCACAAAGCTAAGGAACCTGTCCATAATAAATCTTAAAGGTACATTAAAAAAACAAAACAAAACAAAAAAACTCTTACTCTAAGGAGTTTCCCCGGCGCCAGCAAGATAGTAGTTAAATTTGTACTTAAAGCTACAACCCCATTAAAAAAAATTATCAAATGGCAGTGAATTACAGAAGGCAGAAAGGTATTTGTCATCTTACCCACCAAATGGCTTTAGGGTCAATTTTAATTAAAGTAAGAGAGCTATCTATGGGCACCTACCTGTCTCAGCTTGTGGCTGTGGCAACTCCTGCTCTGTAGCAGGGACAGTTTCTGTGGCTTCACCAGGCATTTCTAAAGAGAATAAACAGAAAGCCCGAATTAACCGGGGTGAATTCACTTGCCCAGCCAGGAGACAAATTATTCTGAAAAAAACCTGCATAACACTGGTAAGACAACCTCCCCAAAGCGACTGGAAATAGCATGAGAATATGACACGACCCTCAGATCTCTAGTAAAGGTACCTAACCTTCTCCCGGAGCTGCTTCACTCAGCGGACTTTCCACTGCCCAGGTTCCTTGTGTTTCCCTCTTCCGATCCCACAAGGACAGCGATCCTCATCGCGCTCTCTCCGCCCGAGGTCTGGCTCCTAATCACCCGGTACCTTCCCGTCCTAACATGCACGCTGCTTAGCCTGGGACCCTCCCCGGCCAGACTCGATTCTACCCACTTCCGAGAGCATGCAGAGTCCAGGGTGCCATGGATCCCCACAACCCCTTGCCACAGGACCGATGCTTCCGAGGCTGTGACAGCCCCCCGCCTCTCGTTCGGGTCCCTGGGGAGCCCTTGCCAACTACAGGCGCATCCGACCTTCTGCTAACACCGCAAAATGACTCTCACGTCCCCACGTCTAAACTCCGGACACGACCCCGCAACTCTTCTGCTTTCTGCCTAGATCCAACAGCCGGCCCGGGAACGACTAGAAACGCTGAGCCCCACACAGTCGCCAAACGCTCCGTAACTAGATTCCCCAGGGCCGCCGCGCTCACAACGAAGCAGGATGGCTACGGATGCAGAGCAGAGGAGCCGGGGGACACTTACTGTGCGGAGGACACGGAACCAAGATGGCGGCGGAAAGAGAGTGAACGAGAGCGTGACCCACGCCTGTTGCAGAAGGAAGCCGGACGCCGAGGGGGCGGGACCAACATGTGCTTCCGGGTACGGCGGGCGCTCGCGGGTTTCTACTTCCTTTAAGGAGATGAACAGCTGCTCTCCGGGCGTAGATAGGGATGCGGCCTAAATAAGGCTATGCATTCCGAAGAGGACGCGCTGGCCATGCTGGAGCCGCCCAGCCAGGGCCTTGACCCCGCGGGACGCGCCAACACACCGTTCGCGAAGAAGGGACAGCTGTTTAAAACGGCGTCCCCATGTCCCTTCTTTAACAGTGAATGTCACAGCCTGTTCGCACCGTTGGAGAGAAGTGGTCTATGTTATATCCCAGTTGTTTTGATTTTGGAATAGATGATTTTAGGGCAGCGAAACTTCGGTTCTCACCCACCACTCTGGAGGCAGGTGGATCTCTGTGAGTTGGAGGCCAGCCTGGTCCTACAGAGCAATTTACAGAAAGAACAACTAGTGCTTAATCACACAATTGGCTTTGCCTGATATTGTGGGCGCTTCGCTGAAGTTTTTGTTTTGTTTTGTTTCTTAGCGTCTCGAGACAGGGTTTCTCTGTATAGCAGCTCTGGCTGTCTTGAAACTCACTTTGTTGACAGTGCCTTCCCACTGCTGGGATTAAATGTGTGCAACACCACTGTCCGGCTCATAAACTTACCTGTTTTAGAGTCAATGGGAAAATGTAGCTCATTTGGTAGAGTGATTGACTAGTATATAAGGAATTTAGGGTTTCATCCCAGCACCACTTAAAATCAGAAGTGGTGGTGCAAACCAGCATTTGAGAGGTAGAGGCAGGATCGAAAGTTCAAAGCCAACCAACAGCAACACAGACTCAGGTGTAAGGTTTTTGTTTTGTTTCAGACAAGGTCTTTTTGTGTAGTCCTGGCTAGCTTCAAACTCAGAGATCCACCTGCTTCTACCTCTTGAGTGCTGGAATTAAAGGCTACAAAGCTCAGACTTGTGTTTTGAGACTTACTGTGTAGACCAAGCTGACTTCGGACTCATAGGGATGCACTTGCCTCAACCTACCAAATTTATTACCAGATATTGAGGCTGTTTAGAGCCAGGCTAGACATTAAGAGCTTGTCTCAAGACAAAGTGGAATTGGTAAAAGGTTCAATTTAAGGTCATCCTTGATTACATAGAATTTGAGGCCAGCCTGGGCTACATTAAGACTAATCCTCCACCTCACCCACACATCCATTTTTTTTTCCCCCAATCTTTTTTAATCCTCGTCTGGATCATTTAGCCTATTTTTGCCTTTATTTGTAAAATGGAGATATTAGTTAATGCTTCGTAGTGTTAGGAAGATCACAGGTAATAAACATATGTACACTACTTAGTGTTTATTATTAAAATTGTGGCTAAAGCAGGCACTGTGGCCCATTAGTAACCTCATCTACTTGAAAAGGTGGGACAGGAGGAAGGAGTTTGAGTCAGTTGGAGCTACACAGTTAGATCTCTCAACCCTAACAGAAGGGGAATGCTGCTGTCGTGCAGCTTACTCACAGATGGGAGGTTCTCTTCTTGAATCAGCCTTGGATTTAGCAGCTGAGTACTTGGTCTGGTACAGGGCCTTCCTGCAATACATAATAGACTGAGTAGATGCCAATTCCTTTAACCAGGACAGTGCTGAGGCTACAGCAGCTGGTGGACTATTTCTTACTCTGCTGGTAAGACTAGCCTAGGAAGAGATTTATTATGTATGCACACACAGGAAGGTCAGGGGACTATCACCAGTATGTCAGGCTAGCTGGCCCTTGAGCTTCTGGGATTTTCCTTCTACCAGTCATCTCTCCCCTTAGCTGCTGGAATGGTAGATTTAGGCTACTGCATCCAGCTTTTATGTGGTCTTGAGACCCGACTCTGATCTTTATGCATGTCTCTTTATCATCTTGCCAACCTGTATTGTATTCTTTGGGTTTCCTTCTCAACAAAGTTTGAACCGTCAGTTTGGTGTTGATGTCAAATTCTGTGTCCTTCCCCTCCCCCCTTCCCTTTTTCAGATAGGGTCTTATTTAGCCCAGGCTATCTTGGAATTATGTAGCCAAGAATGGCTTAAAACTCTTGATCTGTCTGCCTTAGGCTCCCAAGTGCTAGGATCACAGTGTGTACACTAAACAGGGCTTGTTTCCATACCTCTACCAGTGTCAAAGAAAAGGGAAATCAACAGTCTCGGGGCATCCTATTCAAGAACTATACAATTATTATTTTAAAAAAGGAAATCTGAGTTGAAGGCCAGGCTGGTCTATAAAATGAGTTCTAGGACAGACAGCCAGGGCTAGAGAGAGAGAGAGAGAGAGACACTCTTTCTCCCTACCCCATACACAAAACCCTAATGAATCTCTAGCAATCATTTTTTTTAAAAAGACTATTTATTATGTATATAGTGTTCTGCAAGCACGCCAGAAGAGGGTGTCAGACCTCATTACAGATGGTTGTGAGCCACCATGTGGGTGCTGGGAATTGAACTCAGGACATTGGAAGAACAGTCAGTTCTCTTAACCTCTGAGCCATTTCTCCAGCCCCAGTAATCATTATATGTATATGGCATTTTGTTTGCTTGACTGTGTATGTTTGTGCAGTACCTAAGGAAACCAGAAGCTCTGGCCATCTCTGTAGCCCCAGTAATTATTAATGAGTTTTAATTAACTATTCTTTTAGAAGCTGGAGACTGAGTAATCCATAGTATACAGAAGCTTAAATAATGAATTTTGAAAAATGGTTTTTAATGTTTTTGAGTAGGAGGCCTAAGTGTTTTTGACAGACATTATATATACATACATATAAATGTATTTATTTGAGACAGGGTCTCACAATTATTGAGATAGGGTTTCTGTGTAATAGCCCTTACTGTCCTGGAGCCCATTTAGTAGACCAGGCTGGCCTTGAACTCAGAGATCTGCCTGCCTCTAAGGAGTGCTGGGGATAAAGACAAATGGCTCCCATGTCCCGATACAATGTAACTCTTTAACTCCGCTGGCCCAGAACTTGAATATGTAGACCAGGTTGCCTCAAATTCAGAGATCCTCTTGCCTCTGCCTTCTGGGTGCTGGGATAAATGGCGCTCACCCCCTTGCAATATAAAAATATATATATAAATATATATATATATTATTATTTTTTTTTTGGTTAAGTTGGTTACATAGGGTTTCTTAGTTTCTCTGTGTAGCAGCTCTGGCTGTCCTAGAACTTGCTTTGTAGACCAGGCTGGCCTCAAAGATCCACATTTGTAAGTGGGAAACATGTATCTTTCCACTTATGACCTTTGGATCCCAGCCTCTAGGGTGAAGTCTTTGAGTCAGTGAGCTTACAATCTGGGATACACATAGGCAGCCCCCTTCTCTCTTGCACACCTGGATGTTGAGGACCAGGCCAGGAAGCATGAAGTGGCGTCAAGATTGGTCCACAGTCTACCAAAGATTCTGCGACTGAATTTGTCTTGTCCTGTATCTGTGGGTTAATTTCCCTGTAGAATTTCTTAAAAAAGAATCCATCCCTTAGTAATTTGTTGAATTTCTGTAACACATGTGTCTCTGCCTCCTGAGTGCTGGGATTAAAAGCATGTACCACCACACCTGGCTCTAAATTGATTACATTTCTAAGATGCCTCTTATGGTAAACTAATTCAGTTTCTGAAGGAAAAAGAGGCTAAAATTGAAAATGCTTGAAAAAGAAATTCTATTAGGTCCTAATATTGCTCACTTAATTATTTTTTTTTAAAAAAACTTTATTTTTATTTATTTGCCTTGGTTTTTGCCTAGAACTGGGAACTGGAACTACAGTTGTGAGCTGCCATGTGGGTGCTGGAAATTGAACTCAGGTCCTCTGGAAGAACAATCAGTGTTCTTAACCACTGAGCCACCTCTCCAGCCCGCTCACTTAATTCTTATTTTTGGAAATTTTGATGTGGTAAGACCGACCTTAACTCTGGCCACACCTTCCATGGCAGCCTACAAAAAGGAAATGGAGGAAGGAATCTCCTCACTCTCATTGGCATCAGGGCCTTCTCAGGATTCCCCAGTACACTGAAGGCCAGTTGAGATATTCAGCCACATGAACTGAACAGTTATTGGACTTTACATAGGTAGACAGCCATTGCTGGACTAGCTGGACCACAGCCTGTAAACCATTCTAATAAATTTCTCTCTCTCTCTCTCTCCCCCCACAAGTATAGACATGTATGTTGTAGTTGTCTGGCCTGGCCTAGCCCCTAACCCTTGTCTTGCTCCCTCTTTGTCTGCTGTCTTTTCTCTGTTCTTCCACTTCCCAGAATCCTCCTTGCCTGGTAGTTCCACCTATAGTTCCTACTGGCCAACCAGTGTTTTATTAAACCAATACGAGCAACAAATCTTTACAGTGTACAAGAGCAATATCACATAGCAGCATGTAGGTATGTGCACACATTTTTTTTTTTTTTTAAATTCTATTATTTCTGCTCCTCTAGAGAACCCTGATTAATACAAGTAGGCTGTACTATAGCCCAGGCTGACCCTGACCTTGTGACAATTGTTCTCATATATGACTGAAGGATAAGACCGTCATTTATATAGAACTGTGGAAGTGGAGATGGCATCCAGTGGGCTAAAATGAAAGTATGGCATATTACTGCTCACATGTATACATATATAGCAACTGGTAGAGCTGAGTATATCAGTCTAAGAATTATCTTCTTATAGCATTAAATTTTGCAAAGTTCCTCAGTTTACTTATTCTTTGGTTTATTGTTTCCTTCAGTATCCTCAACACCCTCTTTGGTCCCAGGAAATCTCTTCAACATAAACTATTTCTTGAAAGAAGGATTTTTTGCTTTCAGGATTAAGGCACATAGATGATTCTTCCATATTTATTAAATAGTTCTTAAGGTATTTGGTCCATGGTTAAAGGTGAAAAGCATTTGCATTGGTTTGATGGGAGTTGTTTTCTTCAGAAATCTTTTTGTAAATCTAAAACAAAATAGAAAACAAAATTAAAAAATACATTTTAAAAATGAAAATTAGTAAAGGAAAATATATTTATTTCCATATTCTGATTTGTTTAATGTTTCTATTAAGTTGATACCATATACATACAAAGACTTGTTTTTATATTTGTTGAAGCCCACATTATATGCTAATCTAGAACAGAATGAGAACCCAAAGGATTTGACTGGCAAGGTGGCTCATCGGATAAGGGGCGCTTGCCACCAAGGTGGAAGATCTGCATTCAATTCCCAGGACCAGCATGAGTGGGAAGAAAGAGCCAACTACCACAAGCTGTCTTCTGACAGACAGACAGAGACACACACACAGAGACACACACACAGAGACACAGAGACACAGACACAGACACACACAGACACACAGACACACAGACACACAGACACACAGACACACACACACACACACACACACACACACACACACACACGGTACGGTTACTTGGAATGTCAGCAATAAGGCTTTAAGCTCATCTGATAAAAACATATCTGAGTGTGTTCACTATGAGCAAAACTGTCTTAGGCACGTGGGATCTATGTGAAAATAAATTTAAAAAATGAGGGGGCTGGAGAGATGGCTCAGCAGTTGAGAGCACCGTCTCCTCTTCCAGAGGACCTGGGTTTGATTCCCAGCACCCACATGGCAGCTAACAACTGTCTGTAGTTCCAGTTCCAGGCAAACACCAAGGCAAATAAATAAATAAAGTTTTAAAAAAAAAAAAATGAAGTGGGAATAGTGTTGGTACTTCTCTGACACTGCCATCACTTTCTAGGTATCCAATCTTTCAAAAACTGTTCACTCTGTAACAACATGAGAAATTTTCTTTCTAAGAGAAAAATTCATGAAGAAAAATAATCTTCCAGCTTTGTTTACTAAGGCAGCTGGGCAGTGGTAATGCACGCCTTTAACCCTAGTGCTCACGAGGCAAGGGCAGGTGGACCTGTGAGTTAGAAGCCAGCCTGGTTTACAGAATGAGTTCCATCACAGCCTGGTCTACAGAGTGAGTTTCAGAACAGCCAGGGCCACATAGAGAAACCTTGTCTGGAAAAAACCAAAACAAAAAAACAACCCAAAAACGTGTTCACTGATTTTTTTTCTTTGAATTTACACCATATGAGGTCTTTCTTTATCTGAAAATTCATCATTTGACATGGCTGTGCTCTTTGTACCTTCTTTTAGTAATTAGGGTTTGGCCAGTTTCCTGAAACCTTTTTCCTGGCTTCCATGACAATTCCCTCCCCTTTCCAATTCTTTATTATTTGTTTTTTAAAAGATTTACCTAATTTTTTTTATGTGTATGGGTGTTTTGCTTTCACATTTTTGTGCAACACATGCATGCAGTGCCCACAGAGGCCAGAAGAGAGCATCAGATCTATAAGGATTAGAGTTGTGAGCTGTCATGTGGGTGCTGAGAACTGAACCCAGATACTCTGCAAGAGCAGCCAGTGCTCTTAACCTCTAAGCCTTCTCTCTCTCTCTCTCATTTCTTTTTTGAGATTTTGTTATAAAGCCCAGGCTGGCCTCAAACTCTCCATTGTATCTGAGTCTTCTGAGTGCTGGGATTCCAGTGTGTGCCCCCATACCTTCTTTTACCCCTCTTCTTCCAAATAGTTACCAAGTTTACTTGGGCAATAGTGACTCAGGCCTGTGATTCTAGCCCACAGGAGGCTGAGGCAGAAGGATCAAGTTCAAGGTCAGACTAGGCTACAGAGTGAATTTCAGTTCTGCCAGAGTTATACATTGAGACCCTGTCTCAAAACAAACTAAACCAACACCAAAGCCAACCCCCAAACACAAATCACCAGGTCTCAAAAACAGACTAATATAGCATCTGTACCTGCTGGAGATTTCCTAGTGTATTAGCCCAACTGGACCCTTGTGTTCTATCAATTCCTTCTTATTTCCCCAAAATTTTTTTTTGTTTTTTGTAATAGGGTCTCATGTAGCCTGGGCTAGTCGAACTCCTTATGGAGTTGAGGATATTAAACTTTTTGTTGCTGTAATACTTTACTTTTAAATTAAGCGTGTCTATGTGTGGGTATGTACGCTTCTATTCAGGTGCCTCAGAGGCTAGAGTAGAGTACTGGATCACTAAACTGGAGTTACAAATGGCTGTGAGTTGTCTAGTGTGGGTGCTGGGAACTGAGCTCCAGTCTTTCTCAAGAACAGTACACACTCTTAACTACTGACATGTCACTTCACCTCTCCTGCTTAAAAATTGCACATTGATGTATTAGTGTGGCAGGGGCAGGGGACATGTGGGAGTCAGATAGCTTGCAAAACTGGCTTTCCTCTGGGGACTGAACTTCTGAGCCTCCTCTGAAGTGAGTGCTAGGACTCCAAGGGTGTGTGTGTGTGTGTGTGTGTGTGGTGCTGGGCACTGAGTACCACGTGTATAATCTATGTCACATTACTCAACACAGAATGTGTTTAATAAATATGTTGTACTAAGAAACTGTCATTTAAGCTGGTTGGTGTTGGCACATATCTTTAGCTGGATCTGCATGAGTTCAAGGCCAGCCTGGTCTACAGACTGAGTTTCAGGACAACCAAGCTAGACAGAAAAACCCTATCTCAGAAAAAAAAAAAAAAAAGAAAGAAGAAGAAAAAAAAGAAAGGAAGGAAGAAAACAAAACCAAAAGAAAAAGGAGAGGGAGAAACTATCATTCATGGGGGTCATCCCCCCAGGAAGGGCATTATGTAGCCCACACTGGCCCTGAACGCCTGATCCTCTTGCCTTACCTCCAGGGATTATAAACGTGTCTGTGTTGAATCAAGAAACTTTTATTAAAAACAAACAAACAAACAAACAAAAACCTAAGGGTTGGTAAGACATTCAGCAGGTAAAGTTGCTCACTGCCAAGCCTGACAGCCTGAGTTCAAACCCTGGAACCATATGGTAGAAAGACAGAAGTAACTCTGGAAAACCTCCATTCCATCACTACAGGCACACTATGCACACACACACACACCCTCAAATAAATAAATGTAAAAACAAACAACCCCCCCAAACTACACACCCCCCTAAATAAATGTAAAAACAACTCTCCCAAAACAAATAACAAAACCCCACTAAAGTTACAATACATTAGTATTTTTTTAACTGGATCAGACAAAGATTAGCTGCACAAAGTCTGGAAACACAAAGGTGCTCCTGTGCTGAGAGCTTTAAATGTTCAAACCTAGAAGATCCTGTTAGACACAAGGGTAACATCATCTTACCACTTTTCCTGAGAAGTTCGCCTTTCCGGGACTTATCCAGGTTTCCAAGAAACTGTTCAAATACTTTTATGTATGGTGCTAGACTGGTCTTCTTATAATCTAAATTATAAAGCGTATACATTAGAACTAACACATTGGCAGAAAGAGCATGAATGTTTTAAAACAATCAGAGTTGGTTCTTTGAAAAATAAGACTGATAATAAAAAGAAGGGTATACAAATGATCTAAGTTGGAGAACTAAAGGTATCATCCCAACATATTCCATGGAAATTAGAGAGCAAGCACTACAAAACTTACACCCTAAAAGCTGGATAACTCAGAAGTAAAATTTCTAAATGCATATCATCTCCCCAAAGTCCAGAAGACATAAATAACTTTAAACAGACTCACAAAATAGAAAATATCATTAAGAGAGAGAGAGAAAGAGAGAGAGAAAGAGACCCAGAACTGATCAGTCTGCTGAATTTTTTTATTTTGTTGTTTGAGAAAAGGTCTTCTTCTGTAGTATCCCTGGCTGTCCTAGAATTCTCAGAGATTCTCCTGCTTCTGCCTCCCGAGTGCTGTGATTACATATGTGCCACCCTGCCTGACCTATCGAACTTTCAAGGAAGATCTAATACCAATTTTTTTAAAAAAACTTGTTCCACAAACAGAAATTGAAGGAACACTACTACAAAACCAGTATTATCCTGGTAGCAAAACCAGGCAAAGACACAACAATAAAAAAAGAAAACTACAGACCCATTTCCTTGATGAGCATAGCCGTAAAAATTCTCTATAAAATACTTGCAAGCTGAATTCTAGAACACATTAAGACGATTATACACTATGAACAAACAAGCTTCATGCCAGAGAGGCAAAATTGGTTTACATCAATAAATGTAACACATCATATAAATAAACTTAAGACAGAAACCACATAAGTATTTCTATTGATGCTGAAAAGGCATCCAGAAAGTTCAACATGCCTTCATGATCAAAGTTTTGGAGACCTTAGGAATAGTTGGAACATACCTCAAAATGATAAAGGCTATCTACAACAAACCTATAGTTAACACTGCATTAAATAGAGGTAGACCAAGGATATTTCCTCTTAAATCAAGAACAAGACAAGGATGCCCACCTTCTTTCTTTTTATTTTATATCTTTTTAGATTTTATTCACTTTTATTTTATGTGAGTGATTGTTTGCCTGAATGTATGTCTGTGCTCCACACCCATGCAGTACCCATAGGAACCAGAAAAGGGCATTGGACTCCTGGGACTCGAGTTACAGCCAGCTGCTATAAGGTAGGGACTGGAATTGAATCTGGGTTCTCTGTAAGAGCAGCAAGAGCTTTTCACTGCTGAGATCTCTCTCCAGCACCTCCCCGACCCTTTATTTTATACAGTGCTGGAAGTCTTAGCTATAGCAGTTACATCAGACAGACAGACCTAAAAGGGATAAAAGCAGGAAAGGAGAAAGTCATATTATCTATATTTGCAGATGACTAAATTTTTTAATGACTTCATAGAATATACTAGGAAACTTGCAGGGTCAGCCCTCATATAAACCAATAATGTATTATCAGAGAAACAAATTAGGAAAAATGCCCCATTCAAAACAACTCCAAAACCAGAAACAAAGTACTTAGGAATATATCTAACCAGGGAAGAGAAAGCACTGTACAAGAGAAGGGTAGAGCTATAATTACATTCATCACTGAGCTAATTCAGGACAAATGACCCACAGTGGTCTGATTCTAAGAATTCGTTAACAGAAGAGCAGAGCTGTGACATCATTTATCACTGAGCTGGTTCAGGACAAATGGCCACCATGGCCTGATTCTAAGAATTAGTTACAAGAATGCAGACAGCTCAGAGTGAGGCTTCAATACATCAATTTACCTCTGATTCTATGTTTGCTGTTATCGGGTTCTCCTTCATGTTCCTCTTTGTCCTTTTCATTAGTGGGAACCACATCCAATTCTCTGCAGATGGTGCTATGGGCAACAGAATAAGGGAGTTTTAAAGTTGGTTCCTAGGCTTACATCATCTACTGACATATTAGCACATGAAGCTCAAAATCTCCTGTGAAAACAAACAAACACGTGCCTAAGATGTACAATGAACAGCCTGTCAACTAAACAGGAGGCACTATCATATCTCCTTAGAGTTTTTCAAGCACACTGCTATATGAAGGACTAGAAAATGTGGCAGAGTGTTTGCAGTGATGGAGATTGTACTCAGGGCCTTGCACATACCAGGAAATGTTCTAACACTCAGCTGGGTCTTAATATGTTGCTCTAAGTGACCGAGAATTCTTTTTTCTTTTAATTTTGAGAAAGGGTCTCATACATTCCAGGCTGTCCTCAAACCTTCTATATAGCTAAAAATGACCTTGAATTTCCTTGTTTTACCTCCACTCTCTGAGGCCTGAGATGATAGGTGTATTTCACAGCACCTGCTATGAAGTTGCTACTCCACCAACTAAGCCACATTCCCACTCCTTGACCTAGAACTGTATCCTTCTGCCTTTGGATCCATGGTATGTGGCAACATCTTTTTGAATATAGTGCTGGGGATCTAACCCAGTGCCTTGCATATGCTATATACTTGGCAAGTGCTCTGTTACGGAGCTATAGTACACACACAGTAAAAGTACAAACTTGGGTATTGACCTCACCTTTTACCTTCAACCTTACTTGAGACAGTTCTGTATGTTTTTTATGCTGTGTATTTTGGGACGTAAGCATCTGGGGATTTCCCTATTTAATGCTCTCTTCTCTACCAACACACTGAGATCACAAGATACATGCTGCTGTGCCTGGTTCTAAGTAGGGTCTAGTGACTTCAATTCAGGTCATAATGCTTGGGATTCTCTAGAGAAGCCATCTTTCTAAGCCCCATCTAATTTCATATTTGAATTGGCAGTTCCCAGACTTATTATTTTTGATATGGTGTATTGGGTCCAGTACTCTTACTAATGAGCTATAACCCTTAGCCCTCATAGGCTTATTTGACCTTAAAATGTTTTCCCCTCACAAAACAGCTAAAAACATGCATGCTTCCAAAAAGTATCCCTAGTACTGAACACTTCCATAATAACATATGTCACCCTGTGAAACTACTTATCTACCCAGGGATCTAGGATAATCTATTTAAAATTCAGAAGAATAGTTACAAACAAGGAATGATCAATGATATGGAATATACCTTATGGTTGGAACAGTAAATGGGTCAAACTGATCCACTTTGTGAAAATCAATTGGCACAGAAATGCGACCTGTGAAAACCAGAAGTTATAAACACATGACTGTCAGTTACTGTGTCCCTGAATTATTTTTGGTTAAATGTTTATGAAGTGCTGGGGATATAGTTTATTGGTAGAGTGTATGACTTGCATGCATGTGATCCTATATTCAATCCTTAGCATGCACACATGTGCACGCATGTGCACATACATTTTTTTTAAAGGTTTTGGGGTTTTAAATCTGGTTTTTGAAGACAGGGTCTCACTACATAGCCCTAGCTGTCCTTGAACTTACTACTATGTAGACCAGGCTGGCTTTGAAGTTTAAACAGTCTTCCTGTCTCTGCCTAAGTACTAGGACGGATTATACTCATGGGCTATCATGCTCAGGTTTTTTGGAGTCAAGATCTCACTATGTAGCCCAGGTTGGTCTTGAACCCCTAAGTGCTGAGACTTGACCACATCAGACATCTTGTTTATTTTTAACTATATGTGTGTTCTATGTATACAAGTGGAGGTGCTAGCAGAGGACAGAGACATCAAATCCTTTAGGAGCTGGAGTTAGAGGCAGCTGTGAGCCATCTGACATGGATGTTATGGTCCAAACTCAGGTCCTCAGGAGGAGCAGTACATGTTCTCAACCACTAAACCATCCATGCAACCCCTGGGCACCTTTTTTTTTTTTTTTTTTTTTTTTTTTTTTTTTTTTTTTTTTTTTTTTTTTTTTTTTTTTTTTTTTTAAATTTTAAACATTTATTTATATGTGTGTGTATAAGTCAGAGCACAACTTGTAGGAAGTGGTTTTCACCTTCAACCATGTAGGTTCAGAATATCGAATCTAGATCATCAAGTGTGGTGGCCAATGCCTCTTACCTGCTGCCTCACCAGTTCTGCACCAGACATCTTTATGAAACATTTTAGAAATATATAGTCATGTGCCTGGAATGATATTTTGGTTCACTAAGCAACAAGCAGCTTAGTTTGTATAAAGATATATGTGACGTTTGCACAATAATAAAATAAACTATATTTCTCTAAAGGTATTTCTGTTGCTAAGCAACACATGGCCTTTGATAACATTATCTTATAAATCCACACTTGGTTCCAGGCCTGGTCTAGGGAGTGAGTTCCAGGACAGCCAGGGCTACACAAAGAAACCTTGTCTCTAACTCCCCCTCCCCCTAAAAACAAAACAATCTACATACACCTGGGACAATACATAAAATCCACATCACATCTAAGGGCTGAGGAGACAATGATTTCTTTTGAAATGAGGGTCCCATTACAGAATACCTGGGTTAGCCTGGAACTTGATATGTAGCCGGGCATGGCTCTGACCCTCCTGCTCCCCTCCGCCTTCTACATCCCGAGTGCTGGAGTTATAGGGGCATATTAACTTGGTACTTGGCTTCAGTTTGTTTTTCCTAATAGTTTTTTTTTTTTCTTTTTCTTTTTTTTCTTGAGACAAGGCCCGCATTCATATTTTCTAGGCTGGCCTCAAACTCCATGTTGCTGATCATAACTTCAAACTTCTGATTCTCCCACACCCATCTCCTGTCTAGTGGGATTACAGGCCTGTGCCATCACAAACAGTTTACAGTTGCTGGGAATGGAAGGCAGGGCTTTTGTGTATGCCAGGCAAGCTTCAGACCTCCCAACCCTGATAGCAGCAATTCTCCTGGCAGCTACTTCATGGGCAAGGTCAAAGTATGTAGATACTAGCCAATAAGTCAATTATTCAACCTCAACTTCATGGACATATATACCTATTCAAATAATGATGACCTGTTCCCTACTAACACCAAAGTTAACAAGCTAGGTGTGGTGGAACACGCCTTTAATCCCAGCACTCAGAAGCAGAGGCAGGCAAATCTCTGAGGGAAGCCTGGTCTACACAGTGAGTGGGCTAGCCAGGTCTACATAGTGAGACCCTCTTTCAAAACAAAAGAATTTTTTTCTTTTATTTTTCCTTACTTTCCTTGCATTGTACCTGTTTTAGGATGAACGCTAAAAGGGCTCTTCAGTAAATGATTGATTCCTTTGCTCACATTGATATCCAGGCGTGGAAAACAGTACTGGAGCATAATCTCCCACTCTAGCCAGGGACCACATTTATCATTCTTCATGTTCTAAAAGCAGATGTAAGACAAAAACAATCATAACTTAATCATGAATTATATTACGATGCTGGTAAATGCAGATTTCAATACCTGGGATGTACTGATCACTTTCCTCAGATACTCCCAGCGTTGAGATGAATTGTGAAGCCGTTGGAAGCCTTTCTGAAGCTCCTCATGAATGGGTGATGCATCAATTAAGGAATATACCAATCTGGATTATCTCAGTAAGTCTATAGTACGTATTATTACAAGGTTGCTGAAGCTTCACACACTTAGAAACTACTCGTGATTCCTAAAACATAAATGCTAGGCACTTATAACAATTCCCTTATAGCTGGGTGATAGTGGTGCATGCCTTAAATTCCAGTACTTGGGATGCAGAGGCAGGCAGATCTCTGAGTTTGAGGTCAGACTGATCTACAGAGTAAGTTCCAGGACAGCCAGAGCTACACAGAGAAACCTTGTCTTGAAAAAAAAAAAAAAAAAAAAGCAAAACAAAACAAACAAACAAAAATCCCTTATAAAAATATAGTAGTGAGGGGCTGGAGAGATGGCTCAGCAGTTAAGAGCACTGATTGTTCTTCCAGAGGCCAGGGGTTCAATTCCCAGCAACTACATGGTAGCTCACAACTGTCTGTAGTTCCAGTTCCAGGCAAAACTTTTTCAAGTTTTTTAAAAAAATATAGTAGTGAAAGAACAAAAAGATGCTAAAATAATTATATTATAATATAATATAATATAAATATAATGAAGTATTCCCAGGTCTTATATATATCCAGACTAAATGACTCCCCATGCTTTAACCTTTAATTCTTTAACCATTAATTCTAGGAACAACGGGGCTGGAGAGATGGCTCGGCGGTTAAGAGCACTGTCTGCTCTTCCAGAGGACCAGGGTTCGATTCCCAGCACCCACATGGCAGCTAACAACTGTCTGTAGTTCCAGTCCAGGCAAACACCAAGGCAAATAAATAAATAAAGTTTAAAAAAAAAAAATTCTAAGAACAACTTATAAAATGAGAAAACAAATTTACAAAATGGTCCCATTTTTTACTGTTGTCCAGTGATATAAAAATGTAGACGTGCAGGAAACAAAAGACTGAACTTGTAGGAGCATGAGACTATGCAAGCAGTTCATATCTACAATATCATAGTTGACATGATTGGCTCACACAGAAATCACAGGAAAGGATATTCTCAGGAACAAGGGCTAAAATCTTGTCCCAGTTTTCTTTATTTTCAAGAATATCTTGGCCAACTAAGGCATATTCTTCAAAATATTTTCTAATTATGTTTATAGATCTCCTGTAGGAATGACAGCAACAACAAAGTCTATCAGTATTAGTGACACACAGGACACACAGGCACTCTCCTACCAGTCACTGTTTTCCTGAATTCCCAGAACTTGACAAATGGGATGAGACTTTCTAGTTAGTTAACTGAGGTAAAACTAGACACTTAAAGAGAAAACCTGCTGTGCACCTATCACAGTATAGGCAGGAATCAGGGAAAGGTTTGCTTGCTGTGTAACTCTAGATCCCCTGAAACTCACTCTGGAGACCTGGCAGGCCTCTATAGACTGCCTCCGCCTCCCGGTGCTAGGACAGGTGTGTGTCACCATGCCTGGCCTAAATGATTTCTTCTTAAGTCCTACATTAATATGGCTACTAACATCATAGAACATGAAACACTGGTGTAGAGAACCAACTCAGGACAATTTACCAGTATTACTTACAGGATCTAGTTTCTAACTTTAAAATCCCAACAGCTGGGGACTGGAGAGATGGCTCAGCGGTTAAGAGCACTGACTGTTCTTCCAGAGGACCTGAGTTTGATTCCCAGCAACCATATGGTGGCTCACAACTGTCTGTAATTCTAAGATCTGACACCCTTAAGCAGTTATACATGCAGGCAAAACACCAATTCACATAAAATAAAAATAAAATATTTAAAAAAAAAAATCACAACAGCTACTTAGCATGGTGGCACACACCTTTAATCCCAGCCCTGGAGAAGCCCTGGATCTCTACATCGAGCTCCAGGCCTGCCAGGGCCACAGAGACCTTCTCAAAACAAAACAAAATAAAAAACTGCAACAGGTGCTTAATGCTTGGGATTTACAAAAATTCTTCACACCCTGTTTGTTTCTGCCACAACTCTAGAGTCAGGATCCAGCCCTCCACCTCATTTGCCAAAGGAGGTGGTGCCTCCATCATCTGGTCAAGGTCACAGGGCAGAACGGGGCAGAGAAAACATGGGTTTTAGAAGCTGGTAGACTAGGGCCTATGTGCATTGCTAGATGTTCACAATTTCTCTAGAACCCACTCTTCTCATCTTTCAACGGAGATGCTGTGACATTTCTCCTCAAGTTGAGAATGACAGCAGAACACCGGGGAACATAAACTAGGAGGCTGATAACTGAACTGCTACTAAAACATGTTCCTCAGAGGTGAAAACCCACAACAAGGGACATCCACAGGCACATGGAGCAAGCCAGAGACCCTCAGACTGTCTTTCCCAACGGACCTGACAAAAGGATGGAGTTTTTCACTTAGGTGAACTTTCTTCTTAACATCTTGGCCACCCTAAAAAAATAAGCCACCAAAAACAAAACAAAAAAACTTATGTGTATTATAAAACATAAATACAATTATTTAAAAACATTTAATATGTTCTATTATCCCACTTAAAGCTATATAAAACCAGAGATAGTGGCTTGGATGCTATTTTATTATTTAAAATTTTTTTTGTGTGTATGTGTGTACCTGAATATGTACGTGTGCTACAAGGGTATTGTGACTGTAAAGGCTGAAGGATGGAGTCTGACCCCATGACCTAGGATTACAGATGGTTGTGAGCCACCACATGGGTGCTGGAAACTGAATCAGGCTCCTCTGCAAGAGCAGGAAGTGCTTTTAACTACGGAGCCATCTCTCCAGCCCAAATTCTCAATATCTCCAACTTTCTGTTAACTTCGACAAAATTAACTAGAGAAACAGATTAATTTCCCTTTTGCTACAAAGGAGGTTTAGCAGCAAAACACGTAGCATCTCTCTTTTGTTGCTGGAAGCAGGATCTCACTCTCCAGCCCAGGCTGGCCTGGAGCTCACAGCACTCTGCTTCATTCAGCACCTGGGTGCTAGAGTTATGGGTATGAGATGCCATAAATATTTAAACAATATACATAATTTATCTATTGTTTGAGTTTCGCATATTTATATAATGATTTTAGTTATTTTCAACCCCTCCCCAACCTTTCTTCTCATTTTCAGGTCTTTGTATGTATGGGCCAATGAGTTTAATTACAGTTTGTTGCCCCAGTGTAGGTGACAGGTTATTTCCTAGGGTTGGGGTGGGGGCCTGAGGACCTCTCTTCCCTTCCTAAGAAATGAACTGTTGATGGGTGCCATCACATGAGGAATATGAGACAGCTGTGGCGAGTTCACATGCGTGTGTGCAATGGCTACGTCATGTCCAGAAGACATTGCTGTATAGTTCCCCACCCTCTGCTTCATTCTTTCCAATTTCTCCCCTGCAAATGTTACCTTGGCGCTCTCTCTCTCTCTCTCTCTCTCTCTCTGTGTGTGTGTGTGTGTGTGTGTGTGTGTGTGTATGTTTCAAAAAGTAGTTACTCTGACTTTAAATGTTCATGGCTCAGATTGCTTACTCTATAAAAGATAATTTTCTGAGTGACTAAAAGTCCCACGCTTGGTAGTATCTACAGATAAAGACATGGAAACTGTTAATTAAGAGAAGCTTACCTTTACAAGACTCAAGTACTCCACTATCCCAGAACGGACAGCAGAGGACAGTTTTCTAACAGACTCATCACACACCCAACAATGAACACCTCTCCTTCCTGAGTACACCCAGAGGCGGTGCTTAAATCCGAAGTCCTCTGAGAAACAGAAATATTAGTTTTTTAAAAAAAATATTTATTTATTTATTTTTATGTGAACTGGTGTTCTGCCTGCATGTATAAATGTGTAAGGGTGTCAGATCTTGGAACTACAGACAGTTGGTAGCTGCCATGTGGATGCTGGGAATCGAACTCAGGTCCTCTGGAAGAACAGTCAGTGCTCTTAACCGCTGAGCCATCTCTCCAGCCCGAAATATTAAGTTTTGAGACAGTTTACAACCTAGCTTTTACTTACTCATTTCTCACGTTTCCCACACATACTCTCATCTTTTCCCCTCCTTGGGGGCTGCATTTTGAGAGATGGTCTTGTTACCCAGGCTGTTTTTGAGACAGGGTTTCTCTGTAGCCCTGGCTGTCCTGGAACTCACTGAGATCTGCCTGGCTCTGCCTCCGCAGTGCTGGAATAAAAGGTGTGCACTGCCACAACTGGCTACACAGGCTGGTTTTAAACTTGCTACCTTGCCAAGGATGACCTTCAACTCCTGGTCCTCCTACCTCTACCCTCCAAATTATTATGCACCAACAGACTCTCTTATTTTTAAGTCCGTCTTTATGATATATGGATGTGCATGCCTGTGCATACATGTGGGGAATTTGGAGGCTAATGTTGGATGTGGCCCTCCATTGCTGTCCACCTTATTTCTTGAGGTCTCTCACTGGATCTGGAGCTCACTGATTCAGCTAAATTGCTGGCAGAGCAATTTTACCTCCCCAAGTTGTGGTTACAGGTATGTGCTATTATTTTTTGCTTTTATACAGGTGCTGGAAATCCAAACCCAGGTGCTCAAGCTCAGTGTGATGGTCTGAAAAAAAATGCCCCCCAAAGGGAGTGGCACTATTAGGAGGAACAATTGTTGGAGGAAGTGTGTCACTGTGGAGATGGGCTTTGAGGTGAGGTCTCATATGCTCAAGTCATGTCCAGAGAGACACATCACCTCCTGCTGCCTGCAAGATGTAGGACTGTCAGCTCCAGTACCACATCTGCTTGCCTGCTGCCATGATCCACCATAATGGGCTGAACCTCTGAACTGTAAGGGAGCCATCCCAGTTAAATGTTTTCCTTTATAAGAGTTGCCGTGGTCATGGCCTCTCTTCGCAGCAACAGAAACCCTAGCTAAGACCACAACAGCTTTCTCATTTTAATCATACTGACTTACATGTAGCTTTCTTTTTTTCTAACCTGTCCTCATATTTCTGACAGGGATTTCTTTCTTTTTTTTTTTTTGACTTATTTTCATCAATATTTATGCATATATTATGTTTGCTGTGTGTGTGATGGTGCCTGCAGGGCCGGAAGATGGTATTGGGTCCCTTAGAGATAGAATTAGGAGCAGCTGCGGGCCAACCCATAGAGTCACTGGGAACTGATTCAGAGGTACTGTCATGGAGGTGGACATGCGATCAGGAGTTCAAGCTCATCCTTGGCACTATAGCAAGTTTAAAACCAGCCTGAGTGAGATTCTTCTTTGTTTTTTCATTTTTCTTATGGAGAATAGTACCCAGAGCACACCGAGTTGCTCCCCAGTGGACTGTCCTGGGGAAGATACACGGGTTTGTTTGACAGCTGTGGTAATGTTCTCACTACAGATTTTTCTCTTATGTTTTAGGGGGAGATACTAGAAATGTGCAAGATCTGATAATGAAACAGAGACAGAGGAGAGCAGACACTGACTGACACGTACCCTTCAAGGCTCGGTCTATGATCTGCATGGCCATGGTCATCAGAGTCCAGCACTTAGAACATATGTCTGCGGAACTGGAACACAGTCATCATTACTCACTGTCGGTGACGTCACTCACCCCAACAGGAAGGCGCTTACCTGCAACATCTCCTTACATCATCGTAGTCTGTCATGTCAATGTCAAAGACCAGTTCTTTCTCCTGAGCCTGGAAAGCTCCTAGCTTCACTGTATTGTGCTGACTGGGCTACAAATACAAAATACCCATCAGTTTCTCTCAGAATTGTCCATGTCCATTAACAAGAAAAAATGAGTCAAAGAAGTTGTATAATACCACATCGATGCCTTTTTCAGCCCATTATTTTAGCTCTCACATAATCTGAATTAATGATAGTTTTATTTTTTAATATACTTAGAATAGGGTTTAACAAATTCTCTATAAATATACATTTTCTGATAGAAAGAATAGAGCTATTTTAGGTTTTTTTTTTTAAAGATTTATTTATTTATTATGTATACAGTATATAGAAAAGGGCACCAGGTCTCATTGTAGATGGTTATGAGCCACCACATGGGTGCTGGAACCAAATGAGGACCTCTAGAAGAACAGTCAGTGCTCTTAACCTCTGAGCCATCACTCTTGCCCCTATTTTAGGTTTCTTTCTTTTTTTTTTTTAAATAAATTTTTTTCTTACTTTTTTTTTTTTTAAAATTTATTTAGCTTTATTTATGTGCATTGGCATGCAGGTGTCAGATCTCTGGAACAGGAGTTATAGACAGTTATGAGCTGCCATGTGGGTGCTGGGAATTGAACCCGGGTCCTCTGGGAGAGCAGCCAGTGCTCTTAACCCCTGAGCCATCTCTTCAGCCCCTATTTTAGGTTTCTAATAAAGAAATATCTATACAAATAATTCCCTATTACAGGGTGTTTTATAAATCTTTGTTACAGTACATACAAACAACAAATATATACTTATTTTAGATCCTTGCAATAGACTAACAAATATCTCCTCAAATGAGTCTTTGTTGTTGCTTTGAGACAGGGCCTCAGTAGCCCAGGCTGACCTTGATCTCCCTATGTGGCCAAGCATAATCTTGGACCTCCAGTCCTTCTGCTGCCCTGAGTGTTGGAATTAAAAGCATGTGCCACTACACCCAGATTATGAAGAGCTAAAGCTGAAACCCAGAGCTCACAGGCTAGGTAAACAATCAACTGAGCCACACCCCCAGCCCCTTGAAACAGCTAGCTCTCCAGATTCTTATAAACCTATAGAGAGCTAAGCAACTGTTCCTCTACTGCCCTCACAGACAGTACCTGAACTGTTACTTGGAAAACATAAAAGAGGGTCTTTGGACTTGGGGAACAAAAGGCACAGTTGAAGAAGGATAAATATTATATTGCTACTACAGAGATTAATCAGGCATTTGTATATGAAATGCTGAGATTCAGCCCTTTCTTTTAAATTGTGTCTAGTTTTATGTCTATGTATGAGAGAGAGAGAGGTGCATGTGTATGTGTTCAGGATGTTAGGTGTGCTATTTGACTACTTCTCTATTTTATTCCTTGGATACAGGGTCTTTTACAGAACTTGGGGCCTGGCTGGTTGCCAGCAAGGCCCAGCAATCCTCCTGCCCGCAACAGCACCGAGGTTATAGGTGTAAGTGTAGACACAACCAGCTTTTATGTGGATGCTGGAGGTTTGAACTCAGGCCCAAAGCAAGTGTTATTCCTGTTAAGCCATCTCCTTAGCCAGAGAGCCAGTCTTTTCTCCTAATGTCTGTTGCTTTCCACTGATAACCCAAGCAGGAAACTAGACTCCTTTCAGAAGAATCTGACCAGATGTTCTGGGCACAGTTCTAGGCTCTAGGGACAGGTCAGTGACTAAACCAAGTTCTCTATGCTAGTAGAAATATTATTTTGACAAAGAACTAGAGGAACTTAGCTCAAAGCCCCTTAGAATATGCCTCAGCTAAATCACTTTCTAGTAAAAATATCACATCCATAGCTGAGTGCTTTGTTAAATTCTAGCACCTCAGAAAACAGAAGCTGGAAGATTATAATTGGGGGTGGGGTAAGTGTAAAAGAAGAGAGTTTAATAAATTATCATTGAAATCCCCAGAAATAAGGTATTTCAAAGGAAAAACAACAGGATGTTTAGAAAAAGTCTAGCTCCTCCCACAAGTGAAGATCACAAATATGGTAAGGAAGGGTCCATCATTATCTATCAGAACAGACAATAAAAGTTGTATTATTTTAGAAATGGAGAAAGGATTGACAGAAAATTCTAAGAGTTCCCAGGTCTCATGCATTAGAAAGAGAATTAGAATAACATTAGTTTCCCATGCCCTGGTGCAACACAGATCAAATGTAGGGTCTCCCACAACACATGCTTTGACTAATCTATATCCTAACTCCTTTTCTGAGATATTTAATAAAAATTCTATACTTATTGTTGTGTGCAAGGGCATGTATGTACACCAGAGGGTGAAGTTGGGTGTTTTCTTCAATCATTCTCTGTCTTAGAGAGACTGGGTCTCTTCCTGAATCTGGCGCTCCCTTGATTTCACAAGTGTCTGGCTGTCCAGTAAACTCCAGGGAGTCCCTTGTCTTTGCCTTAGGTCCTGGGGATTCTCAACTCAGGTCCTCAAGCCCTTTATCAACTGAATTATCTCTCCAGCCTCTGTTTTTGAATATAAATTTGTTTTTCTCTTTTACCCAACCAAACCAAAGGTTTTGTTTGTTTGTTTTCGAGGACATAGTTTCTTTTGCAGCCCTGGCTTTTCTGGTACCCATTCTGTAAATGAGGCTGGCTCCAAACTCAGAGATCTGCCTAGCTCTGAGATTAAAGGAGTGTGTCACCTCCTCAGCAAGATTTTTTTTCTCCCTTTTTAAACATGACCTCATGTATTTTAGACTGGCCTCCAATTCCTATGCAGCTGAGATGGTCTTGGACATCTGATTCTCTGGCCTCCAATTCCTTTACCCTGAGACTGCAGGTAACGCTGCAGCACATCTGTTTTATGGAATCCAAGGGTCCATGCATGCCAGGCAAAACAAGAGTGTTTCATCAACTATAATAAACTCTAAAACATTACCTTCAAAAGTTGGGGGCACCAACCCACTCCAGCTTATTAAACAAAATACACAAAAAAAGATTCCTTACTCTGTGAGAATATACAGCGCCAATATCAATCTTATATGGATTCATTTTCTGTATCTCCTTTTCCAGATCACTCTGGTTGTTGAAGGACTGGTATCGAATGTAAATATCATCTTTCAGTGTGAATGAAAATTCACGGTGTTGAAAGTAATTCTTTGTCACTGCAAAATAATTTTAACTTGGTACTTTATTCAGTTTAGGGCATTATACAACCTCAATTAACGGGAATATTCATATATTATTTAGCATTTACTATGTAGCCCAGGTTGATCTTGAAATCATGAAAATTCACCTGCCTCAGCCTCCCAAACGTAAGGATTACAGGTGTGTGAGTCACCAGGCCCTCTAGTGTATTTTTTAATGAGTGCCCATGTGTCCAACACTGTTCTACTTAGCCTGTAACTTGAAGGGGCACACCATTTCACATATGCTAGGGAACAATAAACAGGAGCTGTAAATATTTTAAAGACGAAATGTCTTTCATCGGCGGGCACTAACAGACCTAGCTGTGAAGATGTCTTTCTCCTTCCTAGGACCTGGTTGCAGGTCACATCTCCAATGCTAACACCAAGAAACCCGCTTGTTGCTGGCTCCGTTTTTTCCTTTCTTTTTTAAATGATATGGCCACAGGACCATTGGGTACACCTTTCTTTTTGCACCTTAGAGGTGGTGGTGGTGCAGGATGGACATGGTACAGGAAGGCACACGACGCATCCGACCTACAGAAGGCCCTTTATACAGTCATTTCAGGACATCCCGCCCAGAATATCCTCACACCGCTCCCGGCCCCACTACCCATCCCGCTCCCAGCCTCCATCACCTCCACCATAGTTGAGCCAGCGATAGTACTGGGCGTAGGGAAAGAGCCTTCGGTAATACAGCTTGAGTAGCTCCGGCAGCTCGGCAGGATCAAACAGCTCCATGAAGTAAGGAACTTGACTCACACAAGAGTTGGCGGGAACAGCGCAGAGCTCCACGGTTGCGCACGCATCAAAGTCGCGGCGCGCCGCCGCAGGGACTGCTGGGAATTGTAGTTCTTTTAAGTCCCGCACGACTGCTCTTCTTGAAGGGCGAGTTCTAAGACCCTGATTGGAAAACAAACACAACAATAACAAAGAACTTAATTTTCTGAGCAGTGGTTGCAAGCATGGGTCAGAATTATTTTTTATTCGTTTATTTAATTTTTCATTGACATTTATTGTGTTCTATTATTTTAAATATGTATTTTTAAAATATAGAGTCTTGCTTCGTAGCCCAGGTTGGCTTCAAATTGGAGATTCTCCTGCTTCTGTGTTTAAAGTGCTGACATCACTACTGTATGCCACCAGGCTGTGTCGTCGTGTCCGTTCCGTGTCTCTCCTCTCCCTCCTCCTCTCCCCGGCAGTTCTGTGCAGTTCTGAAGTCTCTGGAACTCACTCTATAGACTGGGCTGACTGGTTTCAAACTCAGAGATCCACCTGCCTCTATCTGCCAAGTGCTGTGATTAAAGGCATGCGCCACCATCCTGACATTGTATTTCTGGCTGTATTGTGCTTCTAAAATTATTATTTTTGGCCAGCGGTGGTGGTACATGGTACGTGCATGCCTTTAATCCCAGCACTTGTGAGGCAGAGACAGGTGTATCTTTGTGAGTTTCAGGCCAGCTTGGTCTACAGAGAGTTCCGGAACAGCCAGGGTTACACACAGAGAAACCCTGTCTCAAAAAACAAAACAAAAACCAGACATTTTATATAATATGTTATTTACTTTATGTACATATATGATTTATATATATATATGATAACACACTTATATAATTTATTTTATTTTATTATTTTATGTGTATGGGCATTTTGTCTACATGTATGTTCTTGCACCACGTGCATACAGTGCCCACAGAAGTCAAAAGATCCCCCGAACTGTAGTCACAGATGGTTGTGATTCACCATGTAGGTGCTGGGAATCAAACTTGGGTCCTGGAAGAGCAGCCAGTCAGTCAGTACTTTTAACTCCCACTTTATTTCATTTATTTATTTATCTATCTATCTGTCTGTCTATCTATCTATCTATCTATCTATCTATCTATCTATCTATCTATCTATCTGTTGGGAGCTGCCGCACCTTAAAGATGGCGCTGGCTCCTGTTCCCCGCCTTCCTGATGGCGAATGATTCTAGTAATAATTAACTCCATCCATGGGATGTGCTGAATTGACTAGCTTGCTTCCGTGTGCGTGGCCCTATGGTGAAGGCCCATGCAGCATTAGCTGAGTGAAGGACTTGAGCTTAAAACTGGCTGCACAGGTTGGGAGAGCAGAGGAAGAACTACTGCAAGGGGCTACTACTGCAAGAAGTATCTGTAACAATAAAGGACCTGGTCAATTACCACAGAAGAATCCTGGTGCTGTGTCTTTTCCTGCTGGACGGGACGGGGCGCGGCGCATCTATCTATCTATCTATCTATCTATCTATCTATCTATCTATCTATTATTTTGAGACAGGGTTTCTCTATATAGCTTTGTAGCCTCTGTCCTAGAACTTGCTCCATGGACCAGGCTGGCCTCGAACTCACAGAGATCTGACTGCCTCTGTCTCCCAAGTGCTGGGATTAAAGACCTGCACCACCATTGTCTGCCCCCAGCCCAATATTATTTATTCGGGTTTTTTGAGACAATTTTATATTCTTATTAGAATATCTTTTGTTTATTCTTTGATGATTTCATACATGGTAAACAACATCTCTAAAAAATATTTATTTCTATGTTTATGGGTATTTTGCCTGCATGTGTGTCTGTGTACCACTTGCATGCATGGTACCTATGGAGACAGAAGAGGGCATCAATCCACTGGGATTGGAGTTACAAACAATTGTTAGTCACTGTGTGGGAGCTGGGAGGAATTGAACCAGGGTCCTCTGGAAGAGCAGCTAGTGCTCTTAATTGCTACTTCTACAGCTCCTAAACAACAATGTATCTTGAATATATGCACCCAACTCTTCTCTCCTACTTCTTTCTTTCTTTAGTTTTTTAAAGATTTATGTATTTATTTATTATGTATACAGTATACAGAAGAGGGTACTAGATGTCATCATAGATGGTTATGAGCCACCATGTGGTTGCTGGGAATCGAACTCAGGTCTTCTGGAAGAACAGTCAGTGCTCTTAACCTATGAGCCAGATATCTCTCCTTTAGGCACCCCAACATATCTCCTTTCCATTTCATGTCTCTCCTTTCTGTTGTTTATTACAACCCACGGTGTCCAATTAGTGCAGCCTGTTACAATGTTACTCATCTTGATGGCTTGACCTTTTTTGTTGTTTTTCCAGACAGGATTTCTCTATGTAGACCTGGATGCCTTAGAACTCACCATGCAGACCAGGCTGGTTTTGGACTCAGAGACCCACCTGCCTCTGCCTCTCCCAAGTGCTGGGATTAAAGATGTGCATCACCACCGCCCAGCTCCCCCTTTCCTTTTTGTAAAGAAAGATTCTTGCTATGTTATCGCGGTAAAAATCCGCCCTGAGATATGTTTATAAACAGGGTTTATTTGGGGAAAATAGCTTACAAAACAGAGCCGGTTTTAGGAGAAGATGACAGGATGCGGTTGCAGTGCGCCGGAGCCTTTCTAAGGAAGATTCTTCATCCTCACGTCGTACGTCCGAACTCCCGGGCAGCTGGAGTGAACTGCGCACTCGGTCGGGGAACTCTCGTGAGAGAATGACGACTTCCTGTCCTGGTCCCCTCCCTCGAAGGTCTACTTCCGGAATCCTTTTCAGTTAACCACGCCCAGCTCGTCTCCATTCCTATGACGTGATCGTTCACATATACAGTTCCTAATTTCCCGCTACACTATGTTCCTCTGGTTAGCCCAACCAGTATGCAGACCACACTAGCCTTCGCTTTGCAGTGATTCTCCCACATCTGTTTACAGTGCTGAAATTACGGGTGTGCACCACCATACCCAGCTGGTTTTGACTCATTTTGATCAAAGTTGGTTGATTGTATTTAATTGGTTTTTGTGTTGGGTGAGAAATGGGGGTCTGGTTTCATTTTTCTGTATACGGATATCTAATTTTACCAGTACCATTTACTGAAAAAAAAAGTTGTCCCTTCTCCAGTGTATGTTCTTGATACCTTTTCCAAATATTAGTTGGCTATAAACACATAGATTTATTTCTGTGTTCTCAGTTCCATTCCATTAGAATTCTATTTTTATATATTTTCTGGCCACAGCCTATATATTTAGTCTCTCAAACAGAACACTCAGAAATACTAAAATATGAATTAGAAAAAACTTGAAGACTTATAGCTTTAAAAAAATAGGAAGGAAGCCCATTTGCTACTGATGTGTTAGTCAGCCTGCCAGTCTTACTGTGTCAAGATGTATCTTCTTGCAGTTATGGACTAGAGGGGCAGTTTGTTAACACATCAGTATTATGTCACTTGAAAAATTATATTTTAAAAATTTAGTTAATTTATTTTTAATGTAAAAATTTTATTTTTATATTAAAATTTTTAATTTGATTTTTGTTTTTAATTTAATTTTTAAAACTAATTTAAAAAATATTTGTATGTGTGTGTTTGTCTGCATGAGTTTTTATGTGAACCATGTTTGTGAAGGAGCCCATGGAGGTCAGAAGAGGGCATCAGATCCTCTGGAAACTAGAGTCACAGGTAGATGGGAGCTACTATGTGTGTGCTTCTGGGAACCAAATCTAGGTCCTCTGCAAAACCAGTAAGAGGTCTTAATTACTCAGCCATGTCTCCAATTACATTAATTTTTTTTAGTTACAATGATTTATTTTGTACATGTGTGTTCATGTGCCACATCATGTGTATGGAGGAAGACTGTTAAGATTCTGTTCTAGGGGCTGGAGAGATGGCTCAGCGGTTAAGAGCACCAACTGCTCTTCCAGAGGACCAGGGTTCAATTCCCAGCACCCACATGGCAGCTAATAACTGTCTATAGTTCCAGTTTCCAGTTTCAGGCAAACACCAAGGCAAATAAACAAATAAATAAAGTTTTTTTTTTTTTTTAAAAAAAAGATTCTGTTCTAGTCTCTGAAGCCACACCCTGCCCTGAGTTCTGATGTCAAACCCCATTCGCTTCTTTCATCCTGGAGTACTCTCTCTCACTCTCCCTCTCTCCTCCTTCCCCTCCTTCTCTCCCCATCTTCCTCTTTCTCCATCCCTCCTGTTATTATTATAATAATAAAGTCCTTCTATGTAGAAACAGGCTAAGTGTCTCCTGTCCGCTGCCACCTCTGGTCCAGTGTCCCATGTCTATGGCACCCCATGACCTGGTAAAATGTTATCATATCATGCTGGATCAAACATATAGTCCCAACAAGGACAACTTTCAGGAGTGGGTTCTCTCCTACTGTTTGAGCCCGGGGGATTGAACTCAGGTCATTACACTTGGTGGCATGCACCCTTCCCTGATGAGCCATTTCCCCAGCTCCCAGGTCCCCCAAAACCATACGTCTCACAAATTTTATTTTTTCAATAATATTGGAAGAGACAAAAAGGTTTTAGTAAATTAATATCCTAACTCCAAAAATAGTTTCCCAATTCTGGCTGGCAAAAATAGTCAGAATGGCCTTTTCCAAGAGCTCATTCATTTGAATATCCTTAGAGAGTTGATAGCTTTCACAAAAACATAGCTGATTTCCCAAATCCCTATGTATTCAATTTGTAAAGTGCATTTTGTTCTTTCTTAATATTTATTTTTGTATTTTATGTGAACTGGTGTTTTGCCTGCATGTAAAACTGTGTAAGGGTGTCAGATCTTGGAATTACAGACAGTTAGTAGCTGCCATGTGGATGCTGGGAATCGAACTCAGGTCCTCCAGAAGAACAGTCAGTGCTCTTAACCACTGAGCCATCTCTCCAGCCTGTAAAGTGCATTTGTTGCTGAGAGGGTTCTCGCTCCAACTATCATGTCAAGAGTGCATTGCAGTTTTCTTTTCTGAAAACTCTTGTGCCACCTTCCCAAGCCTGTTTTTTATATTTGTCTTTCTGTCTTTCTTTTGAGATCTTATCTCTATACTAAGCCCAGGCTGGACTGGCCTTGAGATTTCAATCTTCCTGTGTGATATGATTATGTGCCATGCTGTGTTCCTTGAGATTGTAAAAATTAATTTAAAGTTATTAAAACTGAGATTTAAAAAACAAACAGCTGGGCAATAGTAGTGTCTGCTTTTAATCCCAGTACTTGGGAGGCAGAGGCAGGTGGATCTCTGTGAGTTTGAGGCTAGCCTGGTCTACAAAGTAATAGCCAGGATGGCTAGGACTGTTACAAAGAGAAACTTTGTTGGTCTGGAAAATCCAAGACCAACCATCCAACCAAACAGCTGGGTGGCGGTGCACACCTTCAATCCCAGTACTCAGGAAGCAGAGTCAGAGGCTGAGTGATTTCAAGGCCAGCAGGGAAACCCTCGCACAGGGAGAGACCCTGTCTCAAAACAAAAATCACAGGGACAACAATGAAACAATACAAATAAAAGCAATTAACGAACTACTTTTAACACTCTAGGGTGTGCCCAGAGGGAATAAAAATAACTGGAAAAGAGTGTCCCCTACCTACCCCCTTAGGAGTGGTCCAGTGATGAGAGGCTGTTAGAGGAGAAGAGGAAAGAGATTTACTGCAGGGGTATTTAGAGGATAAAGAAACCGGGCGGTGTGAAGCATGGGGAGTTGGGGGTGGGAGTGTTATAGATCGTATCCACGCTTACATTGTTTATCTTACAAGGGTCCTTTATGCCATATGCCACTGGGGGGCAGTATTGTCACTTTTTTGTTTGTTTCCTTTGCAATTTCATCCACAGAAAAGGATGAATCCTTTTACCATTCAGTCCTTACTTACACTGTCATACTTACACCATTCTCTCATTCTCTACTCTTTGGGAACTAATATCTAATCAGCCCCAAGTCTCTTTCCCCAAGCTCGGCAGACTGGGACACCTATCATTTAAAATTTCTTTTTAGTTCAATATCTAGCATTAGTTTGTGCATTTTTTTTTTTAGCAGCTAAAACAACTAACTTATTTTGTGAAATGTGGCTTTTCTAGTTTTTATTACTTCTCACATAATTTTAAAATTATTGATATTTTGGAGTTGATGGGAAGGAAACCATAACACTGTCTAGGTTGGTTTCAAACTTGCATTTTACTGCTCCAATCTTGTAAGCCCTATTAGACTTTAATTTATTCATTTAGTCCTCAAATAATTAATAAATAAAAGTTAATAGTTTTTTTTAAAGATTTATTTATTTATTATGTATACAGTATACAGAAGAGGGCACCAGATGTCATCATAGATGGTTGTGAGCCACCATGTGGTTGCTGGGAATTGAACTCAGGACCTCTGGAAGAGCAGTCAGTGCTCGTAACTTCTGAGCCATCTCTCCAGACCCCAAAAGTTAATAGTTTTACATGTTACCTAGACTCAAGTAAGGTATACTTAGAATACTGACTGGCAAAACATTGTTTCTGGGTGTGTCTATGAAGGTGTTTAAAGTTTAAAGAGGATATCATATCGGTTAATGAACTACTAATCTGAATGGAAGGATCCGCCTTCCCTGTGGGCAGGCACCATCCAATCAGCTAGAGGATCAGAAAGAAACCACAGCACTGAAGAAAGTGATTTTCTCTTTCCTAAACCTGGAAATTCTGTCCTCAAGGGCAGACTGCTAGACTCTTAGGCCTTGGCACTCTAGGACTCAACCCTGTCTTGAAGCATCTTTTGGCTTTACCCTGAGAGTTAGAGGATCAGTTTCCCTGGTTCTGAAGACTTGGACGTGGACTAAACCTCCCTTTGGCAAGACAGAATTCAGTTACGAACCGCTCATTGGGAGACTTCTCAGCATCTACAATTATGTGAGCCAATGCCCCTAGTAATCTCCTTTCATACATCTATATCTGCTTTGCCTCTCCAGAAAATACTATCACATTCTATGTTGGGCTCTGGGAAGAAAAAATAATAATGCCATGGTTTCTGCTTCCAAGGGCAACAGGTATAAAGAAGGGTAATAAAGTGTTACAAGTATGGTTAGAAATTTTAAAACTTTTGTTAAATTTATGTGTATGGATTTTCTGTATCTATCACATATGTTTAGGTTTTTACAGAGGCCAGAAGAGAGCATCAGATTCTCTGGAACTCAGGTTTCAGGCAGTTGTAGACTGCCTAACATGGATTCTGGGATCTAAACCTGAGTCTTTGGATCTGAACTTGAGTCCTTTGGAAGAGCAACAAGTGCTCCTAAGCCCCGAGCCAAATGCTCAGTCCCTACTGAGGAAGTTCCTTAAGGTAATGATAAGAGTGGCATAGAAATATAGACACAAAAGTATAAAGAGCATGGCGTGTTCAGGAATCTGCCAATAGTTCATATTGGACACAGTTCAAGAGACAGCCTCCAAGTAAGGAGTGTCTCTAAAAAGGTCTGCTAGATGTAAACACGGCATCCAAGCAAAGGGTGGCAACATTAAAAGATATTCATCCTCCACTGTTACTCAGCTTCATCAAAATGAAATAAGAATGCCAATCATGCCAGTATTTGATGAGAAATTTAAGGAGTAAAATTATTATTGAAATGAGCAAGTTCTTGGACAACTTGGAGGACTTTTATGCTAGTTAATTTCCTTCTTGATAAGATAAAAACAAGAGGTAGAAGAATGTGTTTTATTGACACAGGATCATACTACCTAGATGTCTTAAGGTCACATTCAGCTTAAATTTCATATTATCAAGAATTGCAGTAAACTAACAGAGTTTTTTTTTTTCTCCAGACACTATATTTGTTTAATGAGAAAGTTTTAGTTTAACTCCAAAGGAATATTTCCTTCAAGCCCAAAGCAAGTGATGGCCACAAAGCCAACAAAGCATTCATTATAGAACATTGCAAGTGTTCTATAATGTATGTTACAGGTTTGGTATAGAAAACTGCAAAATTTAAAGCTTACCTAAAAACAAACATGCTAGACTTTTTACCAAGTAACTGGGTACTTACATACATTTTTTTTGTTATTTATGAAGCTACATATGCTTTGGATCTAGTGCTCTCCCTGTAGGCTGCGTAAAATAAAGGATTATCAGATTTAAACCAAAACACCTCTGCTCTTTTCATAGAAATTTATATTTATCTTCTGAAGACTGTGGGGGGGGCTTATTGTTTTTTCTCTGAGTTGCTTATGTTCACCTCCAACTCATGAATCAGCTCCTTGAGAATCTAGGATGGTACATATCACCTCATTGCTCGGTTTAATCATCAGAGAAATATAGTCAGAATTGTGTTTTAGAAATAAATTCTAAAGCCACAAGACTAGCAACCAGGAGGGAAGATGTAGTGGGATTCAGGCGTTACTTAGGGAAGCCCAGATGCATAACTCCTGAGTTCAGGGCCTCTGCGGGGTGTGGTCAGAAGCAATTGGAGATGGTGTTGGGCATTGAGGACACTCCATAAGGGAAAGCAACAGAGATGGCAATTCTAGATGCTGTGGCTGGAAGCAGATGACAGATCCTCAGGACCTGAACTAAGGCAGTAATTGGAGGTAGAAGTGGTGGATGGTCATGCCAACTTAAGAAGGCAGAATTAATATTGTCTGCCTGTGGGGGAAAGGAAAGCGATTAACATGATTACCACATTGTGGACCAGGGCAAATGGGTAGAAGGCGATTTTCTTGAACTTTGTAATTACTGATAGGTGTGTCAAATATTTATTTATTTATTTATTTATTTAAAACTTTATTTATTTATTTGCCTTGGTGTTTGCCTGGAACTGGAACTACAGACAGTTGTTAGCTGCCATGTGGGTGCTGGGAATCAAACCCAGGTCCTCTGGAAGAGCAGACCATGCTCTTAACCGCTGAGCCATCTCTCCAGCCCCCGTTTCAAATATTTATTAAGTAGCTGTACAGTTTGGAGAAAATACATTTAAAGACATAAAAACAGGAGGAAGACCAGATCACCACAAATTATGACTGTTTTAGTTTTGGACAGGTTGAGTTCAAGGTATTACTGTTATCAACTCTTTTTTTTTTTTTTTAACTTTATTCATTTATTTATTTGCCTTGGTGTTTGCCTGGAACTGGAACTACAGACAGTTGTTAGCTGCCATGTGGGTGCTGGGAATCGAACCCGGGTCCTCTGGAAGAGCAGACGGTGCTCTTAACCGCTGAGCCATCTCTCCAGCCCCCCTGTTATCAACTCTTAAAATGTCCTTTGTTTTTCTCCCCTAGCCCTCACACAGTGTTCAGTGGTGCAATATATTAGTAGTGTGTGCTGCATTTTGGGTACACTATATGTTTATTATCTGTTTTCTCTATTAAGACCATGAATTCCAGGGCTGGGACACATAGTTCAGTGGTAGTGCTTAGCATGAATGAAGTCTTGAGTTTGAGCCTAGCACATAAACAAACCACTAGAAAGCAAAGTCTTAAATTCTAAGAGTTCAAATATCATGTCCACTTTATGAGCCTCTATTTTTAGTGGCAAGCACAGGACCTACTTATAAAGCAAGGGCTCTAAGATCACAAAATGCTAGACAGCCCCAGGTGACAGGTGTTTGGCAGGTAGTTGGAAATATTAGAGTATTAGAGGCTCGATGCCAGGAGAGAGATCTGGGTTGAAATCAGAGATTTGGGGTTACTTGAATCCAGGTCAGGATGATGACTGAGACCACTAAATAAGAATGTATACAGTGAGAAGAGAGAAGGAGCCAGGGTAAGAACTGCTACAGATATTCTTTACAAACTGTGTAGAGGAAAAGAAGCCAATAAGGATCAAGAAAAGTGAAGAACAGCAGAACTAGGGGTGATTTCTCCATTGGAACCAAGAGAGGAAAAGAGAGATGTAGGAGTGCTCATCAGTTTGGGCAAGTAGGGAGTCACTGATGAGCTCTGCCAGAGCTGTTTCATAAAACGGTTGGGAGAGACAGCTTCCACAGCAGGCTGCAAAGTCAACTGGCAGACCTGTTTCTTGTTTTCCTGGTCTAACTGTTCTGTGCTCGATTATCGACCTATCTTCCCAGGAGAGTCACGGTGAGCTTTCCACATCGTCATTCCCCCATCAAAGTCATCAATAAGCCCTGTCTTCCCTGGTTTCAGTCTCTCTGGAATGTGCCTTTTCCTTTTTGTTGTTACCCGAATTCAGATTACCACTGCTTTTGCCAGTCACTTCAAACATTTCTATTCTGCAGATGGGATATCTCTAAGCTGTCTGGACTGGCCTTGAACTTGTTATGTATCCTAGGCAGGGTTTAGACTTCTGGTCCTCTGGTCTGAGCTTCTTTACTAGCTAGGTTTCAGGTTTGTGCCACCACACTCAGCCCTTCTTTGGTACTTTAGATACCATTGCTTCATTTGAAGTTTGAACTTTGGTGATGTAAATCAGTGTGTCTATTGATGAGCTAGGCCATTGAACCCAGGCCTTGACACAAAGGCTCTGCAAGCTTTTTACCACTGAACCACAGTCCCAGGCCATAAGCAGCCTTGAAGCAGTTTTTGAAAGCATCTATGCTTTTGTACACATGTTTCACAAAACCTAAAAGCCCTCTACCCTTTTAAATTTTCCAATTCTTCCTCTTTTGTGAAATTTCCCCACATCCAGGCAGGTACTTTTGTATCAATACAAACAATAAAAGCAACTATTGCAATATTATATATTATTACATTGTCTTAGTTACTGTTCTATTGCTATGAAGAGACACCATGACCAAGGCAACTCTTATAAGATAAAGTATTTAATTGGGGGCTTGTTTGTAGTTTTAGAGGGTTAGGCCATCAGAACAACCTCACTTTTCTGTCTCAAGAATATACTAATTCTACAGCTCTGTTATAGCTTCATTTGAAGGATCTTAATTATCCATCTCTTCTATAAGGTCTCATACTGGTCCATTATATATAACTTTATGCTATTTGGATCAAGTGAGAAAGATTTAGTAACCACTCTGATTACTTTATGTATCAGAGAATGGAAATAAATGTAAACAAAATCCAAGGGTCTTCTATCTTCCTAGGAGTTCAGTAATGTGGGTCATGTAGAGATATTCTAAGGCACCTGGCCCCTCCTAACACCAAGAAAGAAGCACAATGTTTAGGGGGACTTTTCTGATTTTGTAGGCAGCATATTCCTCCCCTGGCTCATATACCAAGTGCCTCAAAAAGCTGCTAGTTTTGAATGGGGCCTGTCACAGGAGAAGGCTCTTCAACAGGTCCAGGCTATGTGGTTGTATATATTTAATAAATAGTCTGGAATATTAGAGGACAGAGCCATCTCTTCAT
Source organism: Sigmodon hispidus (assembly GCA_004025045.1). Classification (NCBI taxonomy): domain Eukaryota; kingdom Metazoa; phylum Chordata; class Mammalia; order Rodentia; family Cricetidae; genus Sigmodon; species Sigmodon hispidus. The sequence continues at coordinate 6,293 of PVIH01009819.1, read as the reverse complement.
TAATATAAATCACAAGAAAGCTGTATTGCTGACTTTGCCATGTGATCCAACAGACCCAATGGTATATTAGATGTCAGTGGCATATAGGGATGCTGTTGGGAGCTTTTGACAAGCCCCTCATAGTGGAATTAAAGCAGGGTTCCTTGGGGTTTTTGAGCAAGGCTCTGCTGTCACATGCAGACTATTTTGAGACAGGGTTTGTCTGTGTAGCCCTGACTGTCCTGGAACTCACTCTGTAGACAAGGCTGGCCTTGAAGACTATGGCCTCTGTAGATCATGCCTATCTCTGTCTCTGGAGTGCTGGGATTAAAGGGGTGTGCCACCACACCTGAGAACTATTCACCTTTTGAGAGACAGTTTTCTTGATCTGCTCTTGGGCCTTACTAGAAACTGAACATTTGATGATCAACCCTCAATCTACCATGCAACCTGAACTGCTCCAATGAATACCAGTATGAGGTGGGTGTTGCCTGACACCCCAGATGTAAAACTGGATGCGAACAGCACCAATCCATCACCAAATGAATGTGGTGTATGCGTGATTGGACCTGAACAGGTCCTTAGGTTACAAGTCAGTTGCATAAAGAAGTTGCCCAAATGTACATGGGTCTTGCATCTGTTATCATGTCATCTGTTCTAAACATGCACCTTTGGCTTCATGGGGTGTGCCCTATGATTGGCTGATGAAGAGAAGACAATAAGACCTTGTTTATGGGTAGGTAATTTTGTACACTAGGCAAGCATCACCCAGAAGTGGACAGCTTCTCTCTGAAATAATCTTCAAGGACACCAGTGAAACTACAACTTGAGGCAGTATATGTGGTTGTGCATTTTGCTTTGAAGGAAAAATGGTCAGATGTGCAAATATATACCAATTCATGGATTGTAGCCAACAAAATGGCTAACTGGTCAGGGGCATGGAAGGAACATGATTGGAAAATTTGGTGAGAAAGACATTTGGGAAATAAGTATATGGGTAGATTTGGAGTGCTAAGGATTCTTGAGGTCATCTCTTGGTGTAGCCACATTCTGTGAATGACTAAGGTCAATAGAAATGGGCTGGAGAGATGACTCAGCGGTTAAGAGCACTGACTGTTCTGGAGGACCTGAGTTCGATTCCCAGCATCCACATGGCAGCTACCAATTGTCTGTAATTACAAGATCTGACACCCTTACACAGTTATACATGCAGGCAAAACACCAATTCACATACAAAGGAAAATAACTACTTTTTAAAAAAAAAGTCAATAGAAATTACAATGCCCTTCAGAGAGGATAACAAAATGGTTCAAACATTCCAGGAATGAAAATGTGAGTTCCCTCTTTAGGTAAAGAATTGACACCTATTTCAGTCCTTGCTGAGGGTAGAGGAAACATGGAATAGATATTATATATACCAGTTAAAGCCACATGGCCAGTTACAGAAATGAGACTGGTCATCACTGTGAATGCTTGTGTACTGTAAAGAATAATGCATCTTCAGAAACTCACAGCTGGTCAAAGAGAAAAAAAAAAAAAGTGTCTGTGGAGTTCCCAGCCATAAATGAGACATTTATATCAGAGCTCTTTCCCTCACAGATCAGGAAATATCCTGGAATGGGAGGCTGAACAGTGATGAGGCCAGATTTTGTGAAATCTCAGACAAAACAGTGTTATCTGGATGGAACAGGATGGTTCTTCTTATAAACTTACAGTATCTGTGGTGGAACAAGACAGGTATAAATTCAAGGCAGTCAGCATCCCAGCCTAGAGATATGGATGCTCCCTTCCCTGCCCAGTGAAGGAGCTATTGCTACTAGATGGTTGCTGGGGGAGAAAGAGTAATTTTCCTTAAGGGTGTGGATCTTAAAGATGGTAGGCTGGCCACCCTTGGGGAAATGACTCTCTCTCTCTCTTTTTTTAAACACTTTTATTAATTTATTTAATTATTTGCCTTGGTGTTTGCCTGGAACTGAAACTACAGACAGTTGTGAGCTGCCATGTGGGTGCTGGGAATCGAACCCTGGTCCTCTGGAAGAGCAGATGGTGCTTTTAACTGCTGAGCCATTTCTCCAGCCCCGGAAATGACTCTCTTAAAAACAAAACCAAACAACAAAAAATTAGGGAGCAGAAGAGAGATGCCTTCTTGGTTAAGAGTGGTTGCTGTCCTTCAGAGGACCTGGGTTAGACTCCCAGCACCCACATGGCAATTCACAAGTGTCTAACTCCAGTTCCAGAGGATCTGACGCTCTCTTCTGACCTCTGCAATCACTAGGTACACGTACACATGTGCACACACACACACACACACACACACACACACAAATAAAATATATGTTTTAAAAAGGATATGCAGTCGGGAAGAGAGTCAGGAGATGGGGAGTGGATTTGGGAGGAGTTAAGGGGAGAGATGAGGTATAAATATGATCAAAACACATAGGGTGCATGTATGAAATTCTCAAAGAACTAATAAAAATATTACTCAAAAAAGAATACTAGTCAGCTGTGGTGGTGCACACGCACATGTTTAATCCCAGCACTTTGGAGGCAGAGAAGCAGGCTTTTGAACTCTGAATTCAAAGCCGGCTTGATCTACATAATGAGTTCTAGGACAGTCAGAGCTACATAGTGAGACTCTGTTTCAAAAACTTTGAGAAAAAAAAGAAAATACATTTTTAGTTGTATATAGGATAACTATGTGGAATTATGACATTGTTGTCTTCATTTGGAAATGAAGTAGAAAATGAGGTATGATTGACTAGGTGTCTAGTTGATAAAGGGTGAAATTTTTCAGGTTGTCAACTTGATCGGATCTGGAAACAACTAAAAAAAATGCATCTGGGTAGGTTTGTAAGAGTATTTTCTGGAAGGTTTAGCTGAAAGAGGAAGCCCCTCCCCCATAGAGGGTGGCACCTTCTGGTGGAGGCCTAGACACAAAGTCTGATCGAGAAGCAGTTGATTTTTCTTTTTTTCTCTTTGCAAGCCCACCTTAGACCCTCTCCAGGGAATGTGTTGCCTCTGTTAACAACCCTCATTAACACTGGAACTCTCCTCTCTTGGCCGACCTAGACTGAAGACCAGAGACCCTCCAGGAATCCTTGAGGCCTTCCAGGACAGACCAGACTGCTGAGCTATACAGGATTCTCAGTGCGTAATGTATAAACCAATCTAAATATCCTCTTTGTAACATATATTTTTGTTGTATCGATTCTGGAGAACCTCAGTACACGTGTAAATGTATTTTGATCATATTCCTCTCCATTCATCTCTCCTCTCTCTCCTATGGGAACTCTCTCTCCCTAAGAATTCTCATATTTTATTTGGGTAAGGGACTTTCTGAGTTTAATTAGGGTTCCTTGTAGGAGTATGGGTAGGGAGTTGTTGACTGCACCATGGGCACCTGGTTCAGTGGCTACAGCAGAAATTACATTTTCTTATCTGTTTTCACACTAAGATTGAAAATTCAACAGAGAACAGACTGAGGTTTTATTTGCTTGTGCTTGGTTGTTTGGGGTAGGGTCTTGATTTGTAGCTCTGATTGTCTTTCAACTTGAAGTAATGCCTTAGCCTGTCTAGTACAGGGATTATAGATAACATGCTCTCATACCTGGCTCAAATGGACTGTGTTATTGATGATTGTACCTCACAGTTTCTGCCTGTCTGATTCAGAGTAAATGTTGAATTAATGTTTATTGAATGAAAATGATGCTTGATATGACTTTTAATAATATGTAAGTGTAATTTTCTTTTTTTCTTTCTTCTTCTATTTGTTTTTTAAGACAAGGTTTCTCTATGTATCCCTGGCTGTCCTCAAACTTACCCTGTAGAGCAGACTATTCTTGAACTCAGAGTTCTTCCTGTCTCTGCCTCTTGAGTGCTGGGATTAAAAGTGTGCACCATCATCACCTGGTTATAAGTGTTATTTTCTAAGTGGATAAGGGTTGGGAAAAAGAATTACAGAGAGAAACATATGCAGAGGTAATGCAAAATCTGTATCTCCAGACAAAAGCCAGACTTTTGTTCCAGGCATGTGGGAGGCTGAGAATTATTTGAGCCCAGGTATTCAAGGCCAGCCTGGGCAACATAGTAATGCCATTGAAAAACCAGAAAAACCTGTCTCATGTGGCATACTGGAAATTGCGTGCTAAAACTAAAGAAGAGTAAGTTTTAAGAAAGGATATGGCAAAGCTGGGTGTGTAGGTTCACACTTTTAATCCTAGGGCTCAGGAGGCAGAGGCAGGCAGATGCCTGAGCTACATAGTGAGTTCCAGGACAGCCAGAGCTATATAGTAAGATCCTGTCTTAAAGAAAGAGAGAAGGGCTGGAGAGATGGCTCAGAGGCTAAGAGCACCGACTGTTTTTCCAGAGGTCCTGAGTTCGATTCCCAGCAACTACATGGTGACTCACAACTATCTATCTGGATATCTAGTACTCTCTTCTGGCACACAGGCATAGTGGAGGCAAAATGTTGTATACATAACAAATAAATCTTTAAAAAAAAAGAGATAGAGAAAATGAACTAAGAGAAGATGCTAGGGGCCAGTAATGAGGGAGCCTTATGATGAACTAAGAAATCTAAATTGTGTAGAGTCCTTTCTTGGAGGCATTGCATAGATGGTCCCCTTAGGTCTTTGCACCTCTACATTTATCTTTGACCTCTATTCATATTGATTATATCATTTAGCCAGCACTTATAGCCTGACACAAAATGGTGAGCAGTTCTCCAGAACATCATATAGAAACAGTCAACTGCGAACACACTAATCTCTCCTTTTCTTTTTTAAAAACTGATTTTGTAGTTAGCCTATAAAGCAATGGGCTCCTGCATGGCACTTTCATTTTGATACACATGTATCATTACACTTTGTCATTTGTCACCCCCCTACACTCTTTTGCTGGCCTTCTTTCTCCCTGATAAATTTTAGCTTTTATGTTACACGTATTTCATTATCTTTCTTGAGTTAGGGCCTCATGTAACCACAAACTTTCTATGCAGTAACTGAGGGTGACTTCACACCTGTGTGATCCTCCTGCCTCTACCTCCAGAGTGCTGGGATTATGGTTTGTGCTACCATGCTTGGTTTATAGTATATTGAGCATCTAACTCAAGGCCTAATGCATGCTAAGCAGGCACTCTACCAATGAAGACATCCAGTCAATGAAAGCAATTTCAATAGTGATGCAGATTGGTCTGTATTTACAAATTGCTTTTTATGTAATATCTCACACAAACTATTGAATCTTCTTTTTTTTTTAAAAAAAAAAAAAAAAGATTTTTTTATTTTGTATACACACATGCCAGAAGAGGGCACCATATCTCATTACAAATGGTTGTGAGCCACCATGTGGTTGCTGGGAATTGAACTCAGGACCTCTGGAAGGGCAGACAGCGCCCTCAATCTCTGAGCCATCTCTCCAGCTCACTATTGGATCTTTTAATTGATCTTTCCACAAACAAATCTCTGCTTAATTTACTCTCAACTGCCACTGTAAGATCCTTAATTTTTTTGAACTTTTATTTTATGTGTATAGATGTTTTGTCTGTATGTATGTGTATCATGTGAGGCAGTGCCCTCAGAGACCAGAAGAGGAAGTCAGATCTGATCCCCTGGGTTACAAATGGTTATGGGTGGGTGCTGGGAATTGAATCTGGGTCACTGGCAGAAAAAGCAGTACTCTAAACAGCTGAGCCACCTTTCCAGTCTCCCTTCTATGTTTTTTTTTTTTTTTTTTTTTTGAGTCTTTCTTTGTAGCATATGTACCTTTTCCTCTTAGACAGCATCTCACAAAGCTTAGGATGCTCTAAAACTTGACATATAGTTAATGCTCTGGCCTCCACCTTCCTGATACTGGAATCATAAGCATGTGTCTAAACACCTGGTATTGAGTATATAACTTCTGTTAAGATATCTGTCACACTGCCCTGCATTCTCTGCCATCAAGCCCAGGGCTGGTACAAGAGCTCTTCCACTAAACTATGTATTTGCATGACAAGATCTATTCTCTTTCTATTCAAGGACATTCCCTCAAAATGTGGGTCTACCTGGTGGCCCTTGTGGGCCTTTACCAACTTCTGCATTGGTACCGTGAAAGGCAGGTGGTGAGCCGTCTCCATGACAAGCATGTCTTCATCACGGGCTGTGACTCTGGCTTTGGGAACCTGCTGGCCAGACAGCTGGACAGGAGAGGCATGAGGGTGCTGGCTGCATGTCTGACAGAAAATGGAGCCGAGGAGCTGAGGAGAAAGACATCAGACAGGCTGGAGACAGTGATCCTTGATGTCACCAAGACAGAGAGTATTGTGGCCGCCACTG